>JADDOH010002254.1:0-13334 GCA_016648135.1 Agrypnia vestita
ACCCCCCTTTTCTTTTATCGTGAGCAATGTCGAAGAGCATAATTACCCGTACACAACTTTCACTTGAAGTTAAACTATAATTTTCACCCACTGAGGCACTTTAAGTCGACGGTAACTTTCACTCACGGTTCTATCACTCGAAAAAACAACCGACGCGGAATTTGCGCTCTCGTAGACCGTCACCAACTGCCTGATTTCTGCTGTGTCTTGACATTTTAAACCCCCCCTAGCAGCCAAAGGTCCTAAGTCGTGTGTTTCCAGGATTTTCAATATCCTACTTTCCTTGAAACCAAATTCTTTGTTCCTAAGATTCAATTTGGCAAAAAAAAACCATATCTCCACTCGGATATGTCAGTTGATCCCACCTCCTATTGCCGTCTCTATCTCCATCCCTGTGCCCGTTTGGGACGGACTTGGTGGCTTCAGACGGTTTGAACTCGCTTCACAAGCGCGATAATTAATTTTTAATATTTAATTTCTAAGTTCAGTCCATATTGTCGTTTGATCAACCGTAACCACAATCTATCGGGTACTCCCCTAATCATAGTTGATGTTTCTTCATTATCTACCATTATCATGTCCCGGTCTCCCGTATTTTCACTCGTCTTTATCGGAAATTTAACGTTTCTTGGCCGCTATATCATGGGATCAATTTCCATATATTCACCACGTGCACACTGCATACCTAGATATAACAATCATCCAAAGGTACTATACCTAATTTTAAATTAATTTTTGGCGATCTTTTCTCGTGGGTCCCCAATGAATCCTGTCTTTTGGCCGCGACTCTCCGCGCACAGGGACGTATTAGCTCCCTCCGTTGCGGAATTTAAACATAATTTGTAACCATTTATTATTATTTTTATTGGCAGTAAGATTGATCCACAAAATAACTATGTTATATAGACAGTGAATATTCCCGAACAATATAATACTGGAAGAGTACTATTCGCTATAACACAATAAACTATTAATGTAAGTTAAAGTAAATTTTTAAATTCAGTGGAAGATTTTTAAGATCGTTTTGCTTTTAATTTTTTTTTCCAAAACAAAATAAATAAATAAATAAATAAACACACAGATACACACTCACACAACCCACTATTGGACATGTTTTTATTATTCTTTTATCGATTGTATGTATGTGTTTTCGCGTAATTGGCCCAAAACTCTGTGCATCAATTATTGTCTTTTCTTCAAAGATTGATTAATTATATGGCTGTAAGAAACCCAATAAATGAAAACAAATAAAACAAATAAGTAAATAAACCTCCAGTGCCGCAGGCAAGGCGTCGGATTAATTCAGTGCTTATTTATTGCCAAGGTACTGGACGCCTCCGCTGATAACTATATACCGCTCACCATGTTCTTAGAGGTGTGTTGAAAGATTGCTAGTATCTGTCGAATCGGTCTCAAGTAGTTGTCTGTATTTGTACGTTTATCATTATTACATGCTCTTGCTTTATCCGTTCCACTTCACATTATTGTTCCTCCCGTCTTCGAATTTCTATCACACTATGTTCTCCTATGTTTTTGGTACTTATATGCTTGCTTTTTACTTGCATTTACTCCTATATATATTTGTTTCATTTATCCATCCATCTATAAGATCCCCATACGCTTTATCCTTTTATTTCATGTGTATATGGGCCGCAAATTCATATTATTTTATTTACAATATTCTTATCTAGATTGTTGCGCGGTATGATTGATAATCCCCAAACTATGCAGAGCATTGGTTTGTATGCTCCTGACAATTACACTAGACATCGTCAGCATAGATCGTTTCACATTCCAATATACAGGACCAACCTGCCGATGGTTATGCCTGTTGGAAGAGCCACAGCCATGCTGAACAAAATCGCTCTGGGTATTGATATATTCCATGTGTCTGAGGGGGTTTTCCGAAGCGGGACTCTCCTACACCTTTGACCAGATTTATGTTATTTTTAATTTATTAAATATTTTCATTTTTGATATATACTTCTAATATGTATGCCTTAAACATTTTGTTTGTCATGTACATATTATCATGAAATAAATTGAATTGAATTGAATTGAATTGAATACACTTGTTCCAATTATGTTTTGTGGTTATTACTACCAAACCCGGCGAAATCTGAGCTAGAATAGCCAATCGTATACACGTTACCCGTCCTGTTGAAACTACGCTAACGTCGGACAGGTTTGTAGTGATTACATAGTTAATATATTGTATCTATATTCGAGTATCTTATTTTCTTGTCGTGCCATTAATATGCTTACACGTTATCGTTATCTCTTTCCTAACTGTATATACCGTCATTGCACAATTACCTATCTGTTGTAAAAGCCTGAAGAGCGTTAGTCTACAGATAAATATAATAGAATTATAGTTAACTTCTCTACCCGCCTACGTTATTCGACTCCCGCGAAACGAAAATGAATCATTATTCGCTCCTCGATAGAGCGTCAGTCTACAGATAAATATAATGGAATTATAGTTAAATTTCCTATCTGCCTACGTTATCCGACTCCCGCGAAACGAAAATGAATCACTATTCGCTTCTCGACAGAGCGTTAGTCTACAGATAAATATAATGGAATTATAGTTAACTTTCCTATCTGCCTACGTTATCCGATTCCCGCGAAACGAAAATAAATCATTATCCGCTCAGTTAAGGTCACCCCTCTGGTACATAGTGTACGTTTTATCCGTGCTTCACGGCCAATTCTTATAAATTATTTATGGGCGTTTTCCTCGCGCGATCCCCCGATTAGACCTGCCTTCCTTAGTTTTGCTCAATATTCTGCCTCTCTGTTGCACGGGGATCCACTCGAGATGAAGATATACGGCTCTCAAACGGTTTCAAAACCCGAGCAAAAAAGTCAATAATTCAGAAACCTCGTGGAACTGTCAATATCATCGTCACCTTAGAGTAGACGTTAATCGGTTTTTTAACGGCTTAAACTGCAATAAACGCGACCTAAATCTACGAAAGCCGTGTTCAGTATTTTTTTTGGGAAGCACATGTGGACCGCTCGGACCGCGCCGATCGTCAACCATTTGTACCAAACGCGGCTTTACCACAAGATCAATATGATTTATAAAAATTGAATAGTAACTGCCCGTAACCTATATCCGATCAATCGCTACTAACTCCCTCCCAATACTAGCGTTTCATCATTCCCAAATTTTTGTAGCTCCAATACTACGGCCAGTTTAGCTCAATTTTTCCCCGCGTAGCATTTAAATCATCTTAGAGTTCAAAATAAAAATAATAAAAAAAAAAAAAAAAATCTATAGAAACAGGTGATTCATCACAGTGGAGAACGTAAAAATCTATGCTTTAAAAGAACGCTTACTTTAATCCGACTTGAAACAACCGGCCCTAAATCAGTTGCAAGTTTATATGAAAAGACCTATACTTGTGGTTAGTTAAAATAGCAGTTATCCCATGGTACCCGACGGGAATCAAGAGGCTGTCAGGCTGTTCTGGACTGACGAAAACAACTCTGCGGAAGTACGTGAGAAGCTCTTCATCCAGCAATGGATAGAAAAGGGTTATTAATGATGATGATGACGACAGTAAAATACATTTTATATTCTTTTTATAAAATAATCGTTACTAAGGGTAGAGTGGATTGATTTTTGATTGTGAACTACTCTAAAGAGCACAGATGAAAGCCTTAGTGTTCAATGTATTTTATTATCGCCGTTATTATTATTTGTGTCGTGAAAATTTATTAAAAGAGTTCGTAACTTTGTTTAACGTTTGGTTATCGCTGTTTTATCGAAAAATGGTTTCAATAAAACATTCGATAATTAGAAAGATATTTGTGGTATTAAAATTGTAAGTATTAAAATAAAGGTCAAACCTTGCTGTCCTTCTGCCAGGAGCAGGTCCCTCTCCTGTTCTGGATCTTGCAGGTCAGCAGGACATCTTTTCCAGGACTCACCTCCGATGGAGAGGGAGTTTCCAAAAATTTCTGGAGACCGGCTTGAAAAGTAAAATGAATACGTTATTAACCAAATAAAATGAACACGTAACAAATAAGAAGTTCTAAATTATTAGGATGAACGATTGCTCGTTCAATTGTTATCCCTTCCATACCTTGTTATAAAACAAAATGTCAAAATAGATTAGAAACTATGATCTCCTTCAGACAAGTGAACGAAAGAAGATGAAAGTGTGTGTACACCTACATATAAAAAATTGCGCTAAATCTTTATCAAGTAAGTAATGTTTTTCCATTGTCCAAATCATAGGTTTTTCTTTAAAAAACGAGGTATACAGATTATATAATACATTAATTAACATTCGAGTAACTTTAAGAAAGCTAGAATCTTGCCAAAATGCTACGGAAAGAAGTATGCTGGGGAAAAAATCAGATAGAATAAGGAATTCAATAATCAAAGAACAAACAAAAACGAAGAATGTTAAAGTATCCATCAAAAGGCTTAAATGGAAACGGACTGGACATACAATCAGGGGAAGAGAGAAATGGTCAAAAACAATAATGTATTGGTTCAAAAGAAACAAGAAAAGGAAACGAGACAGGCCTTTTAGAAGATGGGTGGATGAGATCAAAGCTACAGCAGGTGGCGCGTGGACCAGAATAGCAAAAGATAGGGAGGAATGGAGGAAATTGGAGGAGGCCTTTGCCAAAAGGCATACAGACGGAACTGGCATGGTGTGACAGTCTAACTGATCACAAACATGTTGATGTCTGAATAAAGGCTATTCTTATTATTATAACATTAAGGCTAAATGCATTGAAAATTTTGTTTCCTTATATCAATTTTATTTTTTTAATGGCAATTATATTATTAACGTTTAATTTCTAGGTTAGAATATCCATTTGGTTGGAAATGTGTCAAACTCAAGTATACACGACCACGGATCATCATCATCGTATTATGATTGCATCAAAATTGCATTTTAAATCTCTCTCTCAAAATTTAAAAAATCATTATATGATCATTTCTTTTCAAAATATTAATTTTTATATAATGTCTTAAATTTTTTATATATACCTGGCTATTCAAATTTAATATTGCTATATTATCGGTGAGTAAAAATTTCTGAGATCACCACTTTACACTTTTTTGCATACATACTTTTTTTACATTTATGTCTAACCTCATTATGTTTAAACTATGTATATATACTTTTTTACATTTATACCCTTTATTTTTCTTTTACATTTAATCGTTTTTTGTATTTTAATTATGTATAAACCTGTTGTAAAAGGCTATTAAGCCGTGTAATTAATAAAAAATATAAAAAAATAAAATAAAAAAAACGCAGTAAGCTGTGCGTGGTTTTGCCATTATCAGTTTCAAAAAATAACCAAATCGTACGAAAAGCAACAGGCACTGGGCGATAGTTAATCTCAGATACTAATAGTCGCGTAGCGAACAGTACAGTCGATAGACAACAATGGCTGCGTAGTGAGCACTAATGACCGCGCAGCAGCAACTGCACTCAGCAGCCTAACTGTTGCCTAACTGTTAGTTATTTTTTATAACTCATGACCATAAGCGTTTTGACACTAACATTTTGGTGTTTCTTTAATTTAATTTAGAATACGCTTCACAGATCTGGAATCCTGCATACAATGTGCGAATATCACGAATCGAAAATATACAAAAAAAATATTAAATACATGTCGTACCAATACCTTGAAATATGTAAAAAACATCACCTACTACTACCTCTGCAAGAACGTCGTGAAATAGCAGACCTAATTTTCTTGCTAAAAATATCCTCAGGCTTAATAGATTGTCCCGAATTATTATCTTGATCAATGTTTCTCCTAAAGTTCTAAGAACCAACCCCATTCTTTTTAATCCTCTTGTTTCTACTAACTACATGCAAAACGCATACTTGTGGCGAACTTGCAACAAATTTAATACATTCACAAAAAAAATATAATTTAGAATTATTTCAAAATAACCCTACTAATGTACGACGCTTGCTTTTCGATCCATTATTCAAATAAAATATACGTTATTATTTTCCACTAAATTAATTACATATAGTTTTATCAATAGACCACGTAAATAGAATATTTTGTAACTACCAGTGAAAACCTGTAATTGGCTTTCTTTGTGTTCCACATTCCTTGTTTTTTCTTAATTATTGTAAGCTGTTGGTTTTCCAAATGAATATAAATAAAAAATAAATGAATTACTTCTAAACCTAATTTTCACTCCTCACCAAACAATGATTCGCGCTTACTATGATGCATATGGACCTGTATACTACTATGAATAGTGTAAATGACAGGATTGAGTACTACAAAAATGGCAATCGTGTATATAGTGCTCTATTCTGGCAATACGACTTTTTCTCCGAATGCGATTGATCTGATCTGAATCAAAATGAGTTTAGGCCTTGGAATGGATAACAATTGAACGTTGTTGAATAATTGTGTACCAACACTAGAGCCAAAAGTCGGTAATTATTTGGAATTTATATTAAAATCAGTCAAAAGTTAGAATCACCTGAATAACAAGAGTGATCCAATATGTATTCTGTTCAAGAACACATTCTAATTGTGAAGTTGCAATTTTTTCAGAAAGTTCTGTTAAATTTAAAACCATCAATTAGAAAGACATACAGAAAAATCAAATCCATGAAAAAATATTTGGCTGCTACCGGATATTCGAACCACGGATCTCCTCCTATCCGGGGCGAGCGCGTTATCTAATTACGCTATAGCGGCCTCTTAGATTTCCGTGAATATATTCTGTAAATCTAATTTATTAATTGTTTAACATGTATTATCCATCTTTAGAGCAGTACACTTTTTCTGGTACGGTAGGCACAAATTACTTTGAATAACTGCCGCTAGGGATGCCAGAATTAACTGTTTTAATTCATTTTAATTTTTGGATACATTTGATACAACACGCATATATTATATTCAAGAACACATTGAAAAAGTGGATTGCTCTAAAAATGGATAATATATGTTAGTCAATTAATAAATGAGACTTACAGATAAGGTCGATACATTCACGGAAATCTAAGAAGCTGCTAGAGCGTAATTGGATAACCCACCTGTCCCGGATAGGAGATCCGTGGTTCGAATCCCGGTAGGCAGGTAAAGGTATATTTTTTCGTGAATTTGATTTTTCTGTATGTCTTTCTGATTGATTAATTAATTTGGTTTTAAGGGAATACCATTTTGGGTTATATTGAAGTATTCGTTTGGTCAAACAATAAGCTATTAGAATGAGAAATGGACAGATAAATCGGAGCTGCTTGTAAGACTTATGTTATTCCAGAAACACTATTAGAAAAGATTTTGTTGTGAGCATTACCAAAGAAATAAAAGAGTATATTCAGAATCTTTTGGATACTAACGCCTTAATTTTGGTACAACTAAGTAATTTTTATTAATAGAATATACATGATCTGTCTGAGATATATCCACAATTTTTTTTGGAAAAATCGCCCACAAGAAATATGGTAATTATTTGGAGAAGATGGTTATATTGGAAAATTGGAAGATCAAAAAGAAAGAGGGCAATCATAAACTAGAACGTCAAACGTTCATTAGATCAAAGACATTACTGGCTATCCTAGTGGAACGACTATCTGAACTGAGGGTTGCAGAGGAGGAGGAAATTCGTCAAAGATACCAACAGACCGGAGATCACGAATCCGACTGCGAAAGATGTAGAGGTTTACATTTTCTTTATAGTGCAGTGTTAAGCGACAATAAATTCCTGTTAGATTAAAAACAAATCACAGGTGTTTCCAATACATTTCTACCAAGGTGTAAAATTAAAATTTAAGTTTTCGCAGTCAGCTATGGTGGTCGGCTGTGTTTGCAGGAGAAAGGGTTATAATGACTATTCTCGTTAGCTGCCGTTGTCAGGACCGGATTAAGGTACAAGTATTTTAGCCACGCGCCCAGGGCTTGGATTAAACAAGGGCCTAGGAAATTGAATTACAAATGTATCAAATACATTTTCAGATAAACTATATTAGATTCTCTGACCTCTGAAGTTACGCACTCTCCGAACCTTAGTGTATATACAAACTAAGGTCCGAAACCCTGGTAATGTGTCACATGCAACAACACTATCGTACGATCTAGAATTGTCTACGACCTTCTGAT
Source organism: Agrypnia vestita (assembly GCA_016648135.1). Taxonomy (NCBI): domain Eukaryota; kingdom Metazoa; phylum Arthropoda; class Insecta; order Trichoptera; family Phryganeidae; genus Agrypnia; species Agrypnia vestita. Next base: position 8,116 of record JADDOH010002254.1, read on the forward strand.
ATCTGGAAATATCTGGAACGACCAAAAAGCGACGAACACTATGATAATCTGGAAAGTATGAAAATATCAGCATTTAGGTATAAATACGGAACTTCGCCGCGGCGCGAGTTAGTTGTCGTGCTTGACAGTTCGTTCAGTGTACGCGCGTGCAAGTACGCGCGAGACGATAGCCACGTGTGCCCAGTCGAGAAATTGCGAAGCGACAGATATAGAGCGAAATAATCGAGCGAAGTACCTAATTGGCGAAGTTAAACCAGAGCGACTTGTATGTGCGAAAATTGAATATTTTACGAGCGATAAATACGTGTGGTAAAGTGTTCATTTACGAGTGGTATATTGCGAAATAGTGCAATTTAAATAAAAGACTAAGTTTAATTCGTTTTAAGGGGACTTTGTATATTGAACAATTAATCATTAATTAATAAATCGCTAATTAATTTCTACTGTTTTTATTTATTCCTCCCTAGCAACGGCACGTGACAAAGTAGTTGAATTATTATTGAAAAGGGAAGTAGCCTATAACAGTACAACCAATTAATGCAAACAAATACACAAACATATATATTTAGCCGTTACGGTGATGTGCATGTGCTGACTGAATGACAAATTATTATTAACATTCAAAGCAATAACTTTGTGGTTAGACATAATAGCAGAATGTTAGTAAACTTAGTAAAAACCACTACCAGATTTACGGTCTATCGATTTCGAGACGTACCCGTCAATTTGTCAGGACCAACACTACACTACTACATTCACAACACTATACACCCCAACCACAGTATTGTAAAACTATTGTTCACATGCGTGTTAGTCTTGTCAGAGAAACTGAACTACTGTGTGTATAGTGTTGTGAATGTAGTAGTGTAGTGTTGGTCCTGACGAAGTGATTGGTACGTCTCGAAGCCGGTAGACCGTAAATCTGGTAGTGGTTTTTACTAAGTTTACTAACATTCTGCTATTATGTCTAACCACAAAGTTATTGCTTTGAATATTAATAATCTTAACAAATTATTCTCCCCGAAAGCCTACTTTTAATTACAATAAATAATGTGGTTATATATATTTTTTAAGATTGCTGGGCTGGAATTCAAAACCCACCAGATTCGATTTCGATTTCTGAATTCAGAATCTTAATCCACTCAGCTGTGAACTCGCGTTGAAAGTGCATTGCATATTTATTCACCCCCATTATCACCACTCAAGTTTTTTCCTATAAATTAAATCTTCAAACATCCTCAATTATTTACCTAGTCACCTAGATTTGGAAATCGAATATCAAAATTGTGCAAAATCGTTAAATAAGGTTTTACGAAAGGCCCCATATAAGGGCCCCAATTTTCTCCATCTGGCCCTGTCTGCAATCCGCGAAGGAGCGACTGGCTCGCCTCAAAGCCCAGCCTCATCACAATACGTGGTTCTCCGCATAGACTTGAGGTCAACTGATGAGCAGCACTCTCTGACAAGTCCTTTGTGACAACTGGCCACATAAAATTATCATTTGTAACGCATTATGGTACGTTGCCCCTTCGTATTGTATTCTGCAGTCTACAGTTATGCCTAGTTCCGCATTGAATTCAACTGTATTTTCATTATTTATAAAATTTGATAGCCCGTGTCTACGGAGGAGATTTTGAATAGATTTCATACTCGGGACGATGGCTGACATACGGTATTTGCTCTCATGAGACACTTCGCGCTTGTTGAACCTCAAATATCACTCCAATAATAACTGATCTTCGTTTGGGTGAATAACGACTAGATTAGCATCTAATTAAATGCCTTCTGTTTATTTAACTTAAGGTTTAAGGTAAAGTTTTGCTTCTTTCTGTAAATCTCTTATAGGTATATCTCATCATGATTCATTCCGTAGACATGGGGCATAATAATCATACTAGCGATTGTCAAAATGGTTATGTTAACCTGTTATACAATAATTTAATGATTTGTATCTGATTGATCCAATTTTACTTCTAGCTGATCTAATTTTACTTCTTGCTGAGCTCAAAAAATATTTTAGCGCCGCAAATTTTTCTAATTTCAATTCCTTAAAGTGGTTAATACAATCTCTTTGTGTACGATACTCTACTAAGGGCTAGACCGGTTAGTCTACTTCTACAAGTGCATCAGTTATATATTATTATTATTATTATTATTATTATTGATAATGGGCAGGCAGCTTGAGCTGATAGGCCCATATCACTGTCTCTCATTTGAATATCCAGCCTATTCTCAAATTGGTTGACACTGGCTGCAGACACAACGCCCTCAGGCAAACTGTTCCACATATTGACCACTCTATTGCTTAATGCATGCTTTCTTGGGTTACATAGCTTTGTAGGTTTTGGGTTACATAGGGTAGTTATATAACTTTGATACTTTTCCTGACTACCTTATTAGCTAAACATCATAAGTTTCATTTAGTTACATGAATTTGGAAGGGTAAAAAGTCTTATAAAAACGCTCTGGGCGCAAAATTTGACCATTTTTATCTTGTGCACTATGCACTTCAAGCTCAAAATGAACTGAATATTTTGAGGGTAGTTTGCAGCTCACTAATAAAGTGAATAACATACATTTTTTGGTGCCGATCCCCTGAAATATTTTGAAATAATGTGCCGAACAAATGGATGCCGCATGGTGAGCATGGTAAGCACAAATTATTATGGTACAGTTTTAAAATACTACGTGTGGTTCATAATTTAAAACATATCGTAAGGTTTGTACTTCAATATTTTATATACATGCACCTATTTCATAAATCATGTACTTCGTAATTAGAAATATTTCATAAGCAGTGTAGTCCATAATTATAAACATTTCATTACAGTTAGGTACGCAATTATGGCCAATAAGAATCTGTCAAAGGAAGCAAGACTAGCGGTACATAATGGCGTTCTAGTGCCAACCCTGATATATGGAAGTGAAGCCTGGAATTGGCGAAAAAGGAATGAAAGTAGACTGAATGCGGTCACTAAGACGCTTGTGTGGAAAATCTTTGGTCGATAGAGTGGGGAATGAACAAATTAGAAGTGAATGCAATGCTGGCTGTAGTGTGGTAGACAGAATAAAGAAAGGAGTGCCGAGATGGTTTGGTCATGTGGAACGTATGAACGAGGAAAGGATGGTTAAGAAAATATATGAGGCGAGTGTTGAAGGCAACAGGAATAGAGGGCGTCCGCGAAAGACCTGGCACGATCAGATACTACAAGTATTTGAGGATGGCCCCGTTAAAAGCCGCAACAACCGTAGAACTTGTATGAGAAGATGTATAAATGCGACCGAAGCAAAAGTGGTGTGCCAGGATAGAAGAGTGTGACGTTCAATCCCCTCTGCCGGCCCTTGCGGGGAAACGGCGTGATGGTTAGTTAGTTAGTTAGTTAGTTCATTACAGAGGCCAGTAGCGTTAGCTCTATATTATTAATGTGATACAACGGTCAGTGGACGAACTACAGATATTATTTTGTCCTCTTCTAGCCAAACCGCAGCCAAGCTCGCTACAATAGGCCGTTTATATCGCACTGCTCCAAAACAGTGATTTTATCTGGGCATGGACCGGCCGCTGGTGCATGGAGTACACCGGTTAATCACTACAGTTACAAAACTCGCGAGCCTAGTTACATTTCATTATTTTTGGGCAGGTCCGCGAAGTGAGGATCGGACGTTGGCCTAGCCAAGTTTTGTATGTGATCTGACGCAACAATCTCGCAACAAACAAACGCAATTGTCAGAAACAGAGCTGACAATGCTTTTGTACAAAGGACAGATCGACAAACGGTTACATACCGACCCTTACCTTACCAAATATTTGAGATTCTCAAGTTGGTGAAAGACAAATGGGTGGACACGTAGCCAAAACGAAACCGAAGACGTAAGATAGGTAACGAGTAGGTAGAGATATTGGTGAAATGGTATTGGACAGGAAATGATTTGGGAGGATACCACATGAACTAAAAAGATGACCGAGTTGAGACGTCGGACCAGAAGGTCAAAGGACTACTGTAGGTCCAGATAATAGGGCAATGAAGAAATATTTTTTCATTTTCAAATTTAAGCAGAGAAGTAGAAGAGATCCAAGCAAAAACAATTATTAATATTTTAAAACTTTAAAGCATTAAGTTTGTGGTTAGACATTATAAAAGTGTCAGTTCGTAGATTTCCGATCGTTCTGTAGGCAAGTTAGTGTATGCTAGTCTTTGACAAGATTAACACGCATGTGAAATTGGTGAAAGGTTAACAGTACTATAGTTGTGGTATATGGTGTTGTGAACATAGTAGTGTAGTGTTGGTCCTGACAAAAAGACGGGTACGTTTCGAAACCGGTAGACCTAACATCTGGTAGTGGTTTATACTAATTAAACTAACTGTTAAAAACAATTATCACTATTATCACTTTTATCATGTGGCTACGAACAATGCTGTATATTTTCAAATAAAGTCTGTATAAGTTATCTCGCGTCTTTATCAATTCGAATCGTCGAATCTCTTTGGTCTCTTTTGAATGTCTTAAATGGATGGAGACAGGGGAGGGTTAAAGTAGTTTTTGGGAAAGTTAAAATTGACGATCATTTAATTGGGTGACAAAACATTAACAATGTTATTTGTACGTGAGTTTAAATATTATTTTAATAATTTTAATACTTCACCAGTGGGTGAGAAATTCCGTTACTCTCAAAACTTAAGTAGTAAAATACAAAATTATATTTACGTTAAATTACCTCACGCATGAATAATTTAACCAATTATATGATTATCACGAATGACTCTCTACAATATGAATGCCAAATTTATCAATAATATAAGGTAACATTGCTTTAATCTGCGTTTGAAGATAGTTATTGTGATGTTCTCTCCCTTTAACTTAGGAGGAGAACCGGGTAGGAAATCGGGGATCTAGATAAACTCGATATTCCGCTTTAAACATAAATTATTGACTTGTAACAATGGAGTTTACGCGACGATATTAAGACGGGTTATAGATGGCTTAGCAAGTTGTTACTAACGTGGTGGCTTAATTGTAAGAGGGCGCATCCCTATTTATACTCATTCACTCTCTTACACTGTCTATCTCTCTCATTCATTCCGACAGACGTTCGTCCATATTCAGTTATGGTCTGTGGTGATTTGTTGCCTGTGCATAGTTGATCCCTCAGCCTAGCTGACTGCACTTGGAATGAGGAACTGGAGAATTCAGTAATATGAATGAAGATGGATAGGAT
>JADDOH010002255.1:0-24847 GCA_016648135.1 Agrypnia vestita
CTCTAATTTGGTAGCCGTCTGTGTGCAGTGTGTGGTCTAGCGTTATCATGAAGCAGCAGTGGCCTAGAGCGATTAACCAGCCTCGGTTGTTTAGCAGCTAGCTTTTCCATCATGGTTTGCAGTTGCTGACAATAGACATCTGCCGTAATCGTCTGGCCAGATTTAAGAAAGCTGTAGTGAACGACACCAGCACTAGTCCACCAAACGCTCACAAGTAACTTTTTTGGAACTTTTTTGGAGTTAATTTTCGCTTGGGGCATGGTTTGGCTGGTTCGGCAGGGTTCAGCCATTGCGATGAGCGCTTCCGATTATCGTACAGGATCCACTTTTCACAGGTAATGATTCGATTTAAAATCCCTTCATTATTGTGCCGGTTGAGTAATGCAACGCAGCAGTCAACGCGCGTTTGTTGATTTGCTTCACTCAATTCGTGAGGTACCCACCTTTCAAGCTTTTTCACCTTACCAATTTGCTTCAAGTGGATTAAAACAGTTTTATCACTAACACCGCAGCCTGCAGCTAACTCAGATGTGGTTTGCGATGGATCCGCTTCCACAATAGCCTTCAATTCTTCGTTATCAACTTTTGTCTCCGGCCGTCCACGGGGCTTGTTCTGCAGGTCGAAATTTCCAGAACGAAAACGTTGGAACCAAAAACGCACTGTGTTTTCTTTTGCGGCACCGTCGCCATACACATCATTAATCCTTCGAGCCGTTTCTGCAGCACTGGTGCCACGGTGGAACTCGTACTCGTAAATAACGCGATATTTCAAATTTTTCATTTTGTAAACTGAGTGACGCAAAGAAAAAAACAATTGAGGAAAAAACAAATGAATTATAATTTTCAAAACACAAATACATGAGTAAATAGCTGTATAAATTTGGATTTGGAATTCCTAACCAAAGAGAAGATATTTGAGATCGAATTTGCCAGTACGGCAAAACGTCAATTTCATATGTAAGGACCTAATATAAACTTAACATAACCGATTTTTTAATGTATAAATACGAAAATGTACAATTTCAAACTAACCTTTGTTACAATCATAATGCAGGTATATATTGAGTATTATTTATATCAATATGTGTATGATCATTCGACAAAGTAAACATATCAAAATTTTAATTAACTACAACCCAAAATCACTTTAGTTATCTAACCCCATCAACAACTACTGTATAAACTTTATAAATAAATTGTATATAAAGCCTTGTTTCTTCAGAGGGTGTATTGTTAGCGATGTAGCGACTGGAAATTGTGATGTCTTTTCATTTCCTTCTGTATTTTAGTTCTAGAAAACTGATTTTTAAAAAGTATATTTTGATTTTTAACGGCTTATATTTTACAAGCATGGAAATGAAAATTATGGTATTTGCGATAATACGCGTTTAATTTATTTGAGACGCCTTTCGCACTAAGAGGATTTTATCAGTCAAGTAGTAAATTATACGAGAAGGATTTAAAACAAGGGTTTTTATTTGCAATCTGTGATTATGGCGTTCCACGATCAAGCTTACCATGGGAAAAATAAATATGGTGGGTATATAAGCAAATACAGAAATATCCCACTGAGGTGTTTCTATAAAAAACCTGCCTCTACTCAAGGTAAATTCTCTGGAATCTATGAAATCTACTTCTTGTATGAAATAAGTTTTTAAAAATATTTGCCACCTCAGTTTTTCCTTTATATACGTGTATAAATAAATATTCAATTTTTAAATATGGATATTGCTATGTTTTCTACCAGATATAGATATTGCTGTCTTTGCCATGATGTTTCAGTCTAAAATCAATAGCAAGTTAAATATGAAGCAGCTGTTTTGTCACGTGACATTTTATTGGGTGACATGGTCTTTGCTAGAAATAGTGATTTGGAAACACGCTTTTGGAAGGTACAGAACTATACTATGAAATCTCGAATTCAGTAGGTACATTTTCGGTGCACTAAAAACATTTTTTTTTTTTAATATTAATGTATTTTCTTTTAAACCCCTCATGTTTTATATTATATTGATACGTTCACCTGGGGGATGTAAACGAAAATCTCGTACCTGTGTTTCTTTCTCAGAAGCCATTAAACCCAGCCGCTCTGTAAAATTTCCTGGCCTCCCAAAGGTGCATATTTCCAGTGATTTTGGCTACCGGGAGCTCCGCCCAGCAACAGAAAATAAACGGTTGTTCGCTAATCCATCCCCACCGCCGCCGAACAGCTATAAAAGTGGTCCGCTTTTACTCCCAGCCAGGATACACTGTTCGAAAAGCTCTAACAGTCTTCGCCTTACTAGGAGGTCTCCGGGAGAGATTCCTGGTGAACCTAGGAAGCGATATCGCCGCCGCAGTCGAGTGTTCTCCTGCCGAGCCGTATCAAGTCGAGCTTATGTGAAGCTCGAGTCTCGTCGAGTGTTTACCTCCGAGAAGTATCTTCGCCATCGCTCTTGCTGTCGAGTTTTTTCCGGCAAGAGCCTCAGCCGAATCTGTGAAGTGAGATCCATAATTTCGCCTTAATTATCTTTTAACTACGCCAGAGACCTAAGTGCTTGTGCTAATTGTATTTTATATTCTGTGTGTTCTTTTATATTTTGACTATCTATATTTCTATGTGTTCTTTTCTGCTACATTTGTATGTACATTTGTGTTTTGCTGACTATTAATAAATTGTTGTTAAAAATAAACTTTTCAGTTATTTCCACGCCTTTGTCACTTGCACTCATAGTTTGAAACAAACCACCTTGTTTTAATATAATTAAATCAAAAAGATAATTTACTAATACACACATATTATGTTCGCTAATATAACAATGGTCGCTTAGGCGCATGCGTCGAAAATCTTTGCACGGTAGAGTGGAGACTTAACGAATTAGAAGTTAATTTAATACTTGCTGTAACATAGTAGACATAATAAAGAATGGATCGCTGAGATGGTTGGCCATGTGGAATGGATGAGCGAGGAAAGGATGCAAAGAAAAAAGAAAAGAAAATGAAGCAAGTGTTGAAGTTAGCAGAAACGAAATACTTATCATATAAAGTTTAACTTGTTATTGTTGTATGACTTGTTAAAAGCTTCTACATCTGAGGATCGTTGATGAAAAGGTGTACGAAAGTAGATGAGGCATAAATGGTGTGCCAGGATAGAAAAGTATGGCGTTCTATCATACCTGCTTATCCCTATGAGGAAACGGCATTTTGGTTAGTTTGTTAACAAATCATCATCATTTCAAGTCATTTTTTTCACACTGCTAAATGAAGGCCTTCCCAAGTACCTACCTTGCAAGAATTTACCTTTACCTTTTAATATACATTTGAATATTATACAGTTATTGGCAAAGACGTCAAGATGCTCGTATCTGTTTGCTAGTCTAGGAAGCCTGGAATATAGAGGATGGTTTCATTACCAACTGCGAAATCTTTATATACTATGTCATAGGAAGTGTTATGGATGTCTCTAGCATAGTCATTATTATATGAATTATATGAGAGAAATCGATTTAGAACATAAATATATACAACTTTCAAATATTTGATAATGTGTGGATGTTCTTACGGTAGAATTGGTAAAAGTTTCATTGTGTAAAGTGATCGCTTAAGCCAGCCGATAAAGCCTTGGGCCACCCAATAAAGACTTCCATATACGTTTCCCATATAAATAGATTTATCTCTGTATATTAATTATCTTAAAATAATTATAATAAAAATAATAAAATCTTACGATAGTTTTTCATATCATTTTCATTCAGGGCACTTCATATCACGTGGCCACTGGCATGGAATAAGTCGTCAGGAGCGGCTCAGACAGCCGGGCCCGCGGGACTCCTAAAAACATCCATTCCAGAAATCGCAGACACAACGTGCAGTAGTATATAATACAAAGGACACACAATGTCTGGCGCCATACAAGTAGTTCTCAAACAGAGGCGAAATGGTGACAGGACAGGACTGGGATTTAATCCATCCATTTGACCCATATCAAAAAAATAATGCGAATCCGTGTGACGGTAATCTTCGAGCGTCGGAATTTTCTCTCACCCGAATAAGTTTAACTTCAATATGTATAAAAATCTGACAACGTCAATAAAAAATTTGATGATTTTCTCAGGTTTTTTTTTCGGGCGTTCAAAATATTAGGTGTAGAATTTTTTGTGTGGTCTTTATTTTCAAGAAATATATGTTTTGCAACTTTAGATTGCGATTTTAAATGGTCAGGCGCTCCTCTTTTCTCAGTATAATAAGATTATTTTTATCATTAATAAGATTTATAATTTTGGAATTGTATTTTAATGATTAAATTTTTTTTGAATAACTATCCATTATTTGTGGGATATTAAAGCAAAGGCAGCAGCACAAAGAGAATATTAATGATGGCTGTGATAAGGTACGGTCAAAAAACAATAAATAATGGATAAATTTTCGAAATTGTTTTAATTTAATCATAATAAATATAATTATTTCGAAAAGTATATTGCATGTTGTGCATACATTGTTAATTGAAAAAAAGAAATCTTATGAAAAAAAATTAAAATAGTGAGATGTACCCACAATGTGTACAAATATTAAACACATTAATTATTATTCGAGTCAATTTAGAAATGATGGATATAATATTTATAAACTTATTCGTTAGATTAAGGAATATTTTATCAAAAAAAAAAAGATTAAATTGTGTATAATGCCACTGTTCACTCTCTGCTCATATACGGCGTTATCGGATGGGGAGGATCTTATAAAAAAATCTAAACTCGGTAAAAATATCACAAAGGATCATTTTTAAAGTAATTCTGAAAAAACTACCTTTTCAACAAAAGATCTCTTTAAATTGTTTCCAGTGCCAAACGTAGATGATATTTTCAAGCAAGTTTCCATATTGAAAATATGTAAAGAAAAAACCTTACAGAAAACCAGGAATACTATAAGGTTATGAGAAATGGAAACCAAATCATAAATGCCTAAATTTAATGCAACCCAAATGCAGAATCACTATATTTATAAAGCCATTATCTACTACAATAATCTACCTATCGAGATACGCTGCATCGATAACATTTCAGAACAGATTAAAGAAATTAAAGCCTTCCTAAAATCCAACATAAATTCATAAATCATTTAAATTTATAGCTTTTTTCAAAATACTTCAACATTTCATTATAAAATTACCTTTTATTACCGTATTATAAAATGACTCGCATATTTATTTCTTTATTTATTTATTTAACGCCTTTATGGGCTTTTACAAATATACAGAATAAAATTTTTAAAAAATAACATAAGACAGTTAAAATAATAATAGTTAAAAGGTAATATTAATAATAATAATAATACAGAAAAACATGACACAGATAAAATAATAATACAGTTAAAGGTGCAAATAATAATAGTTAAAGGTAAAATAATAATATAGAAAAATTTATTTTCCATTTCCATTAGAGTTGAGATGTAAAAGATTGTATCAGCTTTGTCCTATACACAGTTATACTATCAGCAAAAATGTCAGCCGCCTCTGCATGTTCATTTCCTAATAAGTGTCATCTGGGAATTACAGAGTTTGCTAATGCATTAGTTCTGACATTTCCACTATAATAGAATAAGGCACTGTGTCTTGATGACCTCGATGGGGCATATAAGTTGATCAGACTAATAATCTGGAGGCAATCAATCAAACTATTTACGATCCTATAAAGAAATGTACCTATATACAAAATAAGAACTGAGGCTCCCTCATCAGAATCAAAAGCTTCTCTTCACCGATGACTACAAAGTATTTTCAAAAAATGCCAATTCATTGTATGTATGTAATTGTACATTATTTTTAATAAAAAATATATTTCAGTGCATTATTACAAAAATAATTTATACATCTCGCTACTTTGCTGTTTTGTCCGGTTTTTTTATACTGGCAGTATCAGTATCTGTTTTGATAAATTGTAGGTAGATTTCAAAATATTCAAAATACGGAAGGACAGCGTAGACCTAGGCTCGGTTGTTTCAAGTTCGATCAAAGGAAGAAGTCGATTAAAGCATAGATTTTTACGAAAACGGATCGTCTGATTGGTGGAGAACGTAAAAATCTATGCTTTAAAACAACGCTTACTTTAATCCAACTTGAAACAACCGGCCCTTAGGAATTCCAGGCGAAGAGTATCAAATAAAACAGATGACCAATAAAGGGAGTAAGAGATGAAATATTAGGCATAGAGTGAATGCGGAAAAAGGGACCATCCATCGGCGGCAAAGCGACCTCCATAGTCGGCCTCAGGACCTATCAGCAAGTAATAACCGATTGCTTTACTACTGGTGAATATATCCCAGCAAAAAATAGAGTGGACCTACTTTTTTATTTTACATACACATAAAATTTATATGAAAAATTTAAGACATCTGTCAACATTTATATCCGTACTTTTTGTGAAAATATTGGCTGTTATTTATTTATAATATTTGGACACTTCGGATAAAGAAATTTGTAGATGTGTTTGAAAAAAATATTTTTACTGACATTTATAGCACATAATATTAGAATTTATTTTATATAATACACATCACGTAAAAATTGACGAAGTGCATAGTGTTGTATGATAGCGATCAAAATGTATTGTTAATTGTATAAACTTTTGAGAATAGACCTGTTTGTGTGTTACTTCACTTATCGCAGAAATGATCAAGCGACATAAGGCATTTGATCTTCAGAAAAATGCTTAAAATAATCTGGAGTTACGAATAAAGGTGTGATTCGTATGAGAACAGAAGAATATGTAGGTATTTAATAAGATACATCAGTGAAAACTTCAATATTGTCACGAAATGGCACGCTAAAAAGAATTTAAGCACTGTCCGAATTCTTTGTGAATATCATTACACTATCGTCGATCGATGAAACATCAAGAACGGCCTATAACAATCTGGCGAGATACGTGGCCTTGGCCTTCGAGAAGCGTCTATAAATGTCTAGAAACATCTGGAAAAGCCTAGAAGCAACGAGGACGTCCTCCTAAACACTAGAACGACCCATAAAGTACGGAGCTATTAACATTGGGATATAAATACAGCGCCGGACGCTGAGCGGGGAGTCGTCGCGTTTGATAGGAAATCGCTAGGGTGGCCAGGTGCGACAGATATCGAGCGAATAATCGTAGTACTTACCCAAATGGCGAAAGAAATAAGCAATTAATCGTAAGAATCTGACGGAATGCTCTAGTGAATGTTAAATACGTATTACACAGCAATAATAAAGTAAATAACTATGAATAGAACACAACGTTGTTTACTTCACACAATGACAGTTTAATTAATTAAATTAATTAAAACGTTTTCAATGCTTACTGCATCATCTTCAGTAATATACTAACTTAAGACTAGAAGACATTTTATCTACCACATAGGGGCGGGAGTTGTCGGGAGTGGGGGAGGGGCAGGCGGAAAGTGAAAGTGGTTGCTGGGAGGGGCTAGTATGGTAAGAAGGGGGGATGTAATAAGTGGTGTTTGTATGTTTAAGGCCTTATCATTATTTAGATGAATTTCTATATTTTCCAAGATATCCAATTTCTTTCCTTTTTTGCATACATGCAACACCTCCACGTTATCATACTTGAAGTGATGTCCCTCTGATCTCACATGGTCTGCAATCTCTGAAATAATATTGAAATTTTTTACCCCTTTAAAATGTTCATCTATTCGCGTTTTTATTTTTCTTCCGGTTTGTCCTATATAGCATGATTGGCAGTTCCCACAGTTAATTTTATAAACTACTATTTTATTTTTTTCACTAATCTCGTATATTTTCAAATAAAGACCATATACTTTATTTACAACTTGATTGTATAAAGTTTGAAAAGGAAGTGGTGCTATTCAGACATTAATATTTTTCGACAAATTGTTAAATATATCGTTTAAAAAAAAAAAAGTTTAATTCGTTTTAGTAACTTTGTACATTGAATATTTAATTGATCATTAATTTCATATCGCTAATAAATTTTCAGTGTTTTCAATCATTCCTCCCAAGCCACGACACGTGACAATATCTTGAAGATGTAGTAAGACATTCAGACAACTGTCAGATCTTTAATCTCATAATGCATGGAAAAATTGCCGGAAATTGGAGTTAACGAACCGGAAAAAGTCAATGATAGGCGACACCATAGTCAAGTCCATTGGAATGAATTTGGTATGAGAAGGGGAGTTCCTGGACTATTTATTCTTTTGACGTGTACTGTTAATTTTTGCCTTCCATAGCAAGTCGCGGCTATCAGAATTTGTTTATTTATATTTGATATTTTTGAGAATTTAATTACTTGATATCTATATAAGATTAAATATAAATTAACACAAAATACATAATACAATATTCGAAATAATACTTCGGATAATAATAATTAATTATCTATTTCGTAATAATTCGTATTATGAAATACATAAAGGGAGACAAAGGAAAATGTATTGGAGAGACCTTTTCAGAGACCTACAGCCAGAGGGAAGGATGCCTGGAAGACCCCCCTAAAATATATAAAGTTGAACAGCTGAGAGCGCACATCACAAGTGCGGAAAAGCACAGCCTGTATAAGAAGAAGAAGAAGAGGAAGAAATACACTTACTAAAAATTGTCCAGTAAATATAGATCAAAATTAATAAATTAATGTGGGTGAATTATTTGCCACCGAACCAAACCGCCCCTGACATCATATGTAATATGTTCATACTAGGAAGTTATACATGTATGTAACACAACTGGACGATTTACAGTTAGTCTGAACTATGATTTAACTCTATATTATATTCAATTGTACAAGATTATTATAAAGCTTGGCGAATTTATTTATAAAGGCGACAATTGACTTATTGCACATCAGAAGCATCTTAATTAATATTGACAATAATGTGCAATATAGATTTTTTGATGTTTTTATTTATTTATATAATCCTGATGCATACCAGCATACAGACGTGACTGAGAAGCTACGTGTTTATATAGAAGTATTTTTCCTGAAATATCCTTAACATATAAACCAGTAACATCATAAGAATGTTCTTAAGTTTTCACGGCCGCTCATAATCGTCTGGTTTGTATTTTCTGTAGTATAATACCGTGTTTTTATGACCTTTCTAGACAACTTTTCAGACCCCATTGTAGGGGCCATTATCAGGGCTGATGTGTTGTGAGTGTTGATGTCGTGGTTAAGAATTAGATTGCAATACCGTATCGAATGCAGGGTGAAACGTTGCCAGTGTTGTGTTAAGTATTGGCTAGCAATACCGTGTCGAAAGTAGGGTTGTTTTGTGTTTATGTGTTATATGTCAATACCGTGTCAGAGTCATGTACTGTCACAAGTTATCTATTGCTGTGTATTTGTTTCATCTATTGTCTGATCACTACCTTTGCGGAATCTACGACGATATTCATTCGGAAAAATCCAATACTTAACTACAACATCAACACTCACAACAACACATCAGCTCTGGTGATGGAAACTGCAATAGGATCCGAAATATCTGCTAAAAAGATCATAAAAACACGGAATAATAACCCCAGAAAACACAAACCAGAAGACAGTAACATCAAGTTAACCTTAAAGATAGATTGAAAATATTTTGAACATGTAACGGGAATATAATATATAGGGTGTTTTTCTCATCGGATAATTTTCTTCCATTTTTTTAAATATAAGTTGGCTACATTAGAATTCCCAACTTATATTTTTTTAAATGGAGAAAAAATTAAATCCGGCGTATCTGAAGGGCTACCCTATATATATTAAAAACAATAATTGTATCACAAATATTCTATATTTAATAAAATTGTATAACTTTATCCTAGCGTCACCTTGCATGTATTACTCAAATATTTTTGAATGTCATTGCAATATAAAGTTGATAGCTAGGTACTTGAAAATAGAATGATTGATGTATCATTTACACTAGACAATATACTCGTACATGATCTCAATTTGTTCGCAAACAGAAAAGTTCAGTGTGGCGAAATTGAAAAGTTCGTGGTTCATATCCCGGTTGACACATATTTTTTCTATGGAAAGATTTTTTAAAATTATCTTTCTGATAAATTTATCTAATTTGTTGTTCAAAAAAAAATTTGGGAATTGGATTGTTTTATAAAAGTACTATTTACTTACATGTTTAAGTAGTCCAAATCGCTTTTGTTGTCAGTATTTTCAATGAAATAATTTAACAATAATATTTCATAAATTCTTCACATTATTAAATACTTAGTTGTACATTACATTAGAAAACTAAAACCTTACATAAAAAATTAAGTATTTAATATGAATAGATGTTCTATTAAAACTAGGAGTAGAAAGTAAACTTTTCGAATTCAGTCCATATTCAGATTTAAAATTACGACGATTCCGAATATTTCCCGAATTAACTCGCACAACCTCCCGACGCAATATCCGGTTGAATACTGCCTCACAGCACACTACCCGGCTCTTGGGGGGTGTTTTACTACAACGAGGGTTGGTTTTCCAATGTTGATTAACATAAAATATCCACCCTTCGCGTAATGATTAATTTTGTTTACTTTTAAATTAAGTTTACTCATTTAGCGTAGTTGGAAATTCCGCTTGTATTAAATATGAATTTGTTGAAATGAAACAATATCACTGAATAGTAACGAATTACAATTTATCAGATCTATGTCTATGATCCGAAATACCGGACACCAACTGAAATTGTATACCAAATAACACAACAACACACACATGTTATAAAATTTATTTTGTTATTAAGTGCCTATGTTTTTATTCTATAAAATAATAATAAAAGAATCTGTTTTTTTAGAGACACAGAACTTTAAAATGAAATAAAATACATAAAAATCTTAGAAATGGCCGTGGAATCAGCTTTTATTATGTGAAAGATAATTTTAGGTGTAGGCAGCGAGGAAAGAGTGCCATATTCTTCTGTCTTAGCACACCACTTTTGCTTCGGCTACCTTCATACATCTTCTAATGCAAACTCTACGGTTGTTGAGGCCAGCCTCCAATACTTGTTGAATCTGATCACGCCAGATCTTTCGCGAACGCCCTCTATTCCTGTTGTCTTCAAAAGTCGCCCCATATATTTTGTAAACCACCCTGTCCTCGCTCATACGTTCTACATGACCAAACCATCTCAATTTTATGCCAGGAAGGATATGTATTAAGTGTAGGAGTTAGGAGTTTTTCGAGTTGATTACATTTTATCAGGGACACTCAATTCGACATCTGATCGACAGTTAGTTTGTGCTCAGTTTTTTTTATTATTGTTCACAAAAATTATTTACAGAAAGAGATTCTGACCATTTCTCACTAAGGCTAGGCCTATTCTAAAGAAACCTTCTCAAGTCTAATTTTTAATTTAACTATTAATAATATAAATCATAGAAACAGAGATAATCATAACTTATATCAACAATTTACGCCAGAACAACGCTTGTAAATTTATTTCTCAAATAATATTTTTTCACTTTTGGCATAAAATTATATTTTCAATAAAGCCATGGCCATATATACGATTTTTATGTTTTTAAGAAAAGGAGTAAAAACGTTTTTTTTTTTAGTTTTGTAAATATACTATTTAGCTAGCACGATAACCTCTAAAGCTTATCAAAACTAAAAAAGGTATATTTACTAAACCACAAAAGAACCTTTTTTTGTAAATATATCGTTTAACTAGCGCGCAAACCTCTAAAGGTACTAATACACATGCTCATTGCTCTTCGTAATATTGTATCATTATTGTCTTTTTACAATATTTCTGAATTACCTTTTATAAAACATTGGATAATCTTTAAAGTAACATACATAGAATATTGTAAATTAATTTGTTGTAGTTAAATAAAATGATTCAAATCGTGTAAAATTTTGAACCAGAATTTTTCATCATCATCAAAATCGTGAGCTTCTCGAGCTATTGCTAATAAGTTGCATGTGTGTAAGCACATTGCTGGTAATGAGCATGCTCATTGCTAGCACGCTCAAAAATTAACCGCCGCTTGATTTATGAGCATGCTTATTTGATTTGCGGGTGGAAGGGGCATCTTTTGAGCATGTGTGAACAGGCTTACTTATGAGCATGCTAATGTCATTCGCAGCTAGTATCGATTATCAATGCGATCTTCTCAGTCCGCGACAGATGAAACAAATATGGCGCGTTGGGGAGATGACAAAACATTATTTTTCGTGACTGATTATAGAAATCACGATCGTCTGTGGAATAGTCAGACATCGCTACATAAAAATAATAAAGCAAGAAATAATGTTTATGAAACATGAATAATTCAAATCTTACAACAAAAATTATAACAACTAAAATAAAAAATGTGCGGATGGACATTCGGGAACTGATTTTTTAGTTCACTTGAATTTCATATTTCAGTTTGCAAAGTTTCCATTTCGCACAAGAGCGTCCTATTCTATGACAAGAGCATGCCAGTAATAAGCATGTGTGTTCGATTGTTAATTTTGAGCATGCTCATTCATGACATTCATTCATTCATTCATGAGTATGCATAAAATATGCATGATAATAACGAGCAAGTGTGTACAGCTGTTAGAGCATGCTAATGAGCATGCTCAAAAATAAGTATGTACCTTTAAACTTACACAAAATCCTTTAAACTTACACAAAATCCGTAACATTTAAAAACCAACCGCCGATGCGCGCTATGGGGGTGCGCGCGCAGCTCATATCGCCTTTAATGTACTGAAATAATTGTACTGAAGCGAAGGATAATGGCCCGCTTGATTCGAATTAATTACACAGTTTTAGACGTCATTATGTATGGGACCAGGTAGAAGCCTTAATTCCACGGAGACTTAACAGATGGCGAGCTCCGCTGTCCTCGACATTAATCCACTTCACTCTTTTCGGGTGTGTTTAATTTGATGGAAATTCCAGAGCTGCCAAAAAAACTTTGCCTTTGAATCTTCTTTAATATATTTTTGTATATTTAATATTTTTGTCTTTAATATAATTCAATTTTTTTAATCTTCTTTAATATGTGTTTTAATATACAATAGCGGCGCTTAAATCGTACGCGTGACTGGCTTACATATTTTAAAACCGCTCGAGAAGACTTTATTTTAAGCTAAAACAATAGCTCGCGATATATGCTTGTCAATTTTTTCTCTACGTCATACACTGTATATGGTGTAGTTGTGTGCATGAGTATATGCGCAAGTTAATGACTCACGTACACATATTCGACAGGACTTACGCCTGACGGCCTGACGCCTTGCCGCTTAATTTTCCCGTGCCGAGAGCAATGTTGTTTGTTAACACATCAAAATGAGTTTTTTGTGCAAACTTTATCTGCATGAAAAAAAATTCTTGCTGTCACGATCTCGACCTTGGATTACGATTGCGAATGGTCAGATTCTATCCCTATTTTAGAAGTAACAAGATTGCTATAATTGATGATTTTTATCCTTGCAGAAGCGGTCGATCTCCAACTAGATACACTGACTAGATCGACGTTGGTACTGGCTATCTTGTTGACTTGATTATTATTGAAGATAATTATTAAAGACATCAGCATAACACGACCCAAGGATCAGGATGGCTTGTAATTGGGAAACTGACTAGAAAAACATTTTTTGGTAAGTCCACATAATAAGATGGTGGTGGTTTACTTATATATAGAGATTCATTTGATTTGACTATCTGAGGTCTGTTCGATGAGTGGCTTTTTACCCGTTTGGGGCTGTGTGGCTGTTTCCTTCTGGTTCTGGGAGATACTGTCGAGTACCTCCTTCGAATCGATGAAGATACCTATACAATTACTTGATTTGTTCAATTTATGCATGTACTTTGTATGATGGTGAATGTTTTGCTGTTGCGCCTTGTGTGCATATTCCCCCGATAACCCGAATGGATTCTCATTTCTTGTAGAATTGATTTTTGTGATTGAGTTTAGTCTCTTTTTGCCTGATTATTTAAAAAATTTCGATATTTGGATAGATAGTATATTACCAAATTCTCGTTGTTTGTTAAATTAGATTACATACCAATATGATTGTAAGTGATTATCCCTCACCACACAAAAAAACTTAATTCTTTTTGGTGAGGTATAACATGTAATAATAATTTGTTTATTATCTATAAAAAAAAAAAAATTATCCCCGATTAGATACACTACTAGTTGGCATGACTATCGAAGACAATCGTTAAGAACAAAACAAAATACTACCCGAGGAATAATAAAGTAGGTAATAAGTAATAATTATTTAATTAATAAGGAAACTGGCTATAGAAAACCATTTCTTTGGTAAGTCTTCACAAAATAAGATAAATTTTATTGAGATACTCGTATTTTATAGTATTGTCTGGCAATGTGAACAAAATTTACGACATTTTACCTCGCGAATCTCAACAATATGTACTAGGATGAAAATGAAATGAAATGAAATGTAATCTTTTTCAATTAATATAAATTATAGAGGTCTCACAGACAGGTAGATATTTATGTGGAAAACGTATATAAAATATCAGAACATACGTATAAAAATATTGTTAATTAAAAATACAGAGTGCGAAATATGTCCTTAGGTTTTCAGGGCCGTTCAGTGTATAGTTTCTTTCTTCTGTGTATAGTTTTCTGGGATATTCTGCCGAGTATCATCATCAGCCCTGATGATGGATTCTGCAATGGGATCCGAAACGTCGGCCAGAGAGGTCACATATACACGGCAGAATACCCCAGAAAACTATACACAGATTTATTTATTTATTTTATTTGTTTACGACCATTAGGTATAGGCTTTTACATATATAAATTTCAAAAAGCACATACATTAAACAATATCTGTATAGCACCAAAACATTAGTATAAAAATTAAAATATAAAGTAAAGAGCAGCAATGTGTATAGGCTTTTACATAAAACATATAACATAAGTGTAACATTACTTATAAGTAGCAAAATATAAAGATGTGCGAAATATTGTGAATTAAAGAATAAATCTCCAATTAAATTCGTGTCCATTGAATTAATTAATTTCCAGGATTTTATTTGCTTCCAAAAACCAAGATCCCGTAACAATATATACAGAATTTTTCAACATAGGTCCATATTCCATAGTCCATATTCAGTAACCATATTCATCTCATATTATTTATGCTGTTGCGCTTGATACAATATAATTTTAAGTAGCGTTTTTTAACGATATAAGAATTTAGGTACTATTAATATTAGAGTTTTTCTTTCAAAAGATTGAAGAGATAGATGGTCTACGTAAATTTTAAAAGAATTGCCCGATATTAATAATAATCCATCATAAAGAAATCCGGTATTTTTAAAGAATGTAAGTCTCACTTTAATTGCTTCCAGCGATACACGTTTTCGCGCCCGGAGGAAACTGAGCGGAAAATATTCTTTCGTAAATAAGAAAACTAAGATCCCATTTCTTATTTGAATTTTCCGAGCGAATATCGCTCGGGTAAATTATATATCAGCTTTAATGTATCCACCGATGGAGGCCATTCATCATTTTCATACGACGCCAATCCTGAATTGTGCGAATGCAGAAATACGAGGAGGATTAATAACTACAGTGTATTCGAAAAAGTGAGTAAAAGATACGCAGGGTTATTTGCAAAACATAAATAACCTCGCAGGACTGTATTCCTGCCTTGATTATGAGTCGAAAATGTTCAAGCTATTACGACCTAATATCAATAGTTAAGGAGATATGCGACATCAAAATTTGCATTTTTTTTTCAATATTCCTGACTTTGCAGTAACTTATATTGAATATGAAAAATTCATTTCCTTTAATACAAGTCAAATAAAAAAATAAAAACCTTCGAATTCCAATTGGAATTTTTTCAGGGTTTTTATCATTTTATTTAGCTTGTATTGAAACCAATAAATTTTTCGTAATCGATATGAGTTACTATAATGATAGTTCAACGTTTTACAAAAAAAAAGTCAGAAATATTGAAAAAATCATGGAAACTTTGATGTCGCATATATCCTTAACTACTGATATTAGGTTATAATAGCTTGAACACTTTCGACTCATAATCAAGGCAGGAATATAGTCCTGCGAGGTTATTAATGTTTTACAAATAACCCTGTAAAAATTGGAAAAACTTAATTTTTAATCTTTCACCCAATTCGGCTTTTTTTTAATGCTAAAGTGGTCATCCTACTTAAACTCCTCCTGAATCTCCTAGATGCAAATATGAAGAGGGGGAAACTGAAATGGGTAACACTCAGGACTCAACAGGAGAGTTAAAGTACGGTGAAGTGGGACCCACCACAGACCCAGAGCCGCTCTACGAACAAAATCTCCTGTTTCGGCCCTACACTTTCGCCGTCCATATTGGTATTGTTTTAATGCTAAAGCAGTTTCCTCGCTACGTCGCTGATGAAGTAAAAGCACTCGTGCGACGCGGTTCGAAAACTGCACTAACCACTTCACTATCTCTTCATTGTGAAAACATTTTTTCTAGAAAATAGCAATACATAAAAATAAATGACAAAATATAACTAAAAGCAGAGAAATATAAAGAAAAGAAAATAACTAAGCATAAATGTCTGTAAAACCAAGTAAAAAATACAACGAAATATTAAAAATATAATAAAAAATATATAGGTACCTATATGTAGCTATAAATCAGATTTAAGAAAATGAAAACGCTCCCAATTGAAAAAAGAAAATAAAAGGACAAAACAAACACGCAAAGGACTCGCCAGTCCGGAAAACACTGATATTTGATTACTGCTGACAGGAATCAAATTTCAAAATCAAAACCAAATTAGAATCCTTTAGGAAATCAAAACAATGATAAACCAAAGACAGAAATAAAAATTTAAAAAAAAAACAGATAGTGTAAACAACTGTGAGAAAATTGAAATGAACGCCGCAGAATTAAAATCTAGTTAGGTTCGTATTCAATGACTTTGGTGAGAAATAAAAACTTTATTTAATTTTTCGTGTTTTATTTGTCTCTTACCAACGTGGTTTCCTGACTATATCAAACATTACAATTTCTTCGTCTGTCCTTCCTTCTTCCCCGTAACTTCGTGTAAAAAACAAATTAAACGGCCGGAGATCAGGTCTTGAACCCCGGGCCAGCAAACCAGAAGGTGGCAACGATAGCGATGTTGCCGTCGCTGAGCCTGACGCGAACCATCTCATGTTCCGTCCAATCGCCGGCAGGTGAAGTATTAAAGAAATATTCTTACCCCAATTATAATAATTTCGTTGTCTGTCCGTCCGTTCGTCGTAACTTCGTGTAGCGTCCGTATTTTTTTTTCTTTTGTCTTTTTTTTTCTTTTATTTTTTATGTAAATAGATAAATAGTTTTTCCTTAGGAACCGACATGTTAAAGTACCGTCAATTTTGACGGATTACAGCTAGTATTTGGATAAAAGTCGTTATAACTATTTCATGGGTGTCGATTATAAATAAGTTAATAATTATTCTCCAGGAACCGGCATGTATAAGTACCGTCATTTTTGACGGGTTACAGCTAGTACTAATATAAAATGGTATATTTATTATAAAATATATCTTATGTCGTTGTACTTTATCTTTAAAGAAACACGACACGAAGTATTACATAATTTACGAAGCGAAATTTATTACATAATTTGTGTTTGACGTTTGAAACTCTATCTCAGATATGAAGAGGCTTGTGTTTTAATAAAATTATGATTTTTTTGAGAATAATTTAATAGCTTGTTATTTAATTTAATATGTTGTCTAATGACTTACCATTAAAATGTGGAATGAAATATTTTTCCGTGGATCATCAAAAATATACTACCAATATCCAATAAAAATTTAATGCAATGCAGGATTACAAATTTATAATGTAGTGAATTTGAGATTTTATACGAAGCAAAGCCTATAAATTTATACGAAACATGATTTTGGAAGGCATGGATACAAAAAATCTAGAATTCCGTAGGTACATTTTAAATTATTAAACCTCAGTGACTGTCTTCATAACATTTTATATTTTTTTTGGATATTGCTGCTTTTGCTTTTAAACCTCACATATATACTAGAGATTTTTAGCAAAGACGCGAACCATTTCATGTTCCGTGATTTTTCATGGGTGTACGGTGAAATATTATTTATTGATAGAGCTTCAGGTATGTGTTTGTATAATAAAGTTGAAGTATTTAAAAAAAAAGATTTTACTATTTGTTCTTATGATTTTTAAATTTATAAAACACCCTGACGATGGAAAGGTTTTTCCGAAACATGTAAGTATAATTAATAAATATAAGTGGATACAGACAAATTACAAAATCAATTTATTAAAATGTCAATCTAAAATGCTCAACCAATTTTGGAAATGTCAGAACTAATGCATTAGCAAACTCTGTAATTCCCAGATTACACTCATTAGGGAATGAACATGCAAAGCCGGCTGACATTTTTGCTGATAGTATAACTGTGTATTGGACATAGCTGTTACAATTCTTTACATATCAACGAAATGGAAATGGACAATAAACTTTTCTGTATTATTATTTTACCTTTAATTATTATTATTTTATCTGTCTTATGTTTTTCTGTATTATTATTATTATTATTACCTTTCAACTATTATTATTGTAACTTTTAACTGTATTATTATTTTAACTGTCTTATGTTATTTAAAAAAAAAATATTCTGTATATTTGTAAAAGCCCATAAGGGCGTTAAATAAATAAATAAATAAATAAAATAAATAAATATTTTTTTAAAAACTGAGTTGGTAATTAAAATTACCAAGAAATCTGTTGTTTTATATTTTCAGATAGTTTCTATTCTAAAATCTTCTAGACTGTTCTGAAAACTTGGATTATGTGCCGTTCTTCTTATTTTTAGATTCCCGTGTCAGTATTTTTATGAAATTAAAAATGAATTAAAATTATGGATAAGCATATATTAATATATTTGTGTTAATTTATATTTTGAAACAATTAAATCATATTATGTCGTTTTCCATCAAACTATGAGCGTCATACACAAATATAATTCTCGGAAAGATTGTTTGAAATTAGTTCACTTTGCTGTAGTAAAAGAAACGCAGTTTGAAATGGAATTTTCCTTGAATGCGGAAAGTGGGAGAACTGTTTCAAAAGTTTTGCAATAAATTTAAAGAAAATACACAACTTTGAAAATAAATTAATGTATTTATTTGTAGTTTCAATTTTACACCACTAAACCGATCGAAATAATGCTGTAGAAAATTTGCTTTGAACAAAAATAGATGTAGATTGTGTATTTGAATGTAATGAAAATAGTGGTGTGCAGTCAAAAAATGTTTCACTACAGCTTCAGAATTATGTTTTTCAAAATCTTTACACTGTAGTAAATTAATCAATATACATACAGGGTATCTCATTGCTAGTAACAAAAACTTCGAGAAAGTCTTCTTCAATCAATTTTGATTAGAAAATATTATTTACACTTTAGGTGAAATGTCAACAAGAAAAATGTTCAATGTTTGCATTTTTTAAATATTTATGTCTTATCTTTTTTAAAACATTATACATCATGAAAGTTGTGTATTTCGAGTAGAAATAATTAATTGCATTTGATATAAGTATAAAAATGATTTAAACTCGCAAAAATGATTCCAATTTCTGCACGGTTTTAAAATGTATTTATTTATTTTGTATCGAAATAAATAAAAATAAAATATTCAATATAAGTCACTTTTTGCTCCATGATGCTCCAGCGTTTTACAGAAGAACATTAGAAAAAATGCAAACTTCAATGTTGCATATTTCCTAAACGTTTTTAAGCTTTGGGTGAGTTTACATTTCACCCACAAAAAAAAATTCAAACCTCTTCAAAATTGAATGAAGAAAACCCCCTCGAAATTTATTCTACTATCTATGAGACACCCAATGTATATACAGGTATCTCATAGCTAGTAGTAAAAACTTTACAGGTGGATTCCTGCCTTGATAATTAGTCTAAAATGTTCAAGCAACCAAGAGTTATAGAGACATGCAATATCAAAGTTTGTATATATTTTTTTTCAATATTTCAATATTTTCAATATTCTGACTTATTTTTTGCAAAAAGTTGGACTATTCTTACAATAACTTATTTCGATTATAAAAAATTCATTCTCTTAATGAAACACATTTGCTCCCATATACACGATGCCTTTTTTGGGTTTTATGTTTGGGTAATATAAATTCATAAATAAATAAATATCTATAAAACAATATTTTTATAGATAACTACAGTTATGATCGGTTATTATGATAAATCAAAACGCTGAAATTAAACGGAAAATGAATACTTCATAGCAAAATACGTATAATACGGACTTTTTAGAACTCGATTTAATGCTTAGAAATTTAGTACCTGCCTGGTATTTCGATATCGCTGGATATGAGAAGGGTATATTCTAGTTTATAATAAAATAAAAATATTTTTTTTTAGATTGTTTTCGACGGTTACCTTAACGGTACATTTTGAAATAAAATATCTCTCCAAAATCTCTAATATTGCGGATGACGAGAGGAACGGTAGGTACCTCTCGAAACTATTCTCGTGACAAAAGTATAACTTAACGTGTTTGTGGTAACAAAGTTAATTTTTTGAGAAAAGCAAACATCATAAAGTAATTGCTTACTCATTCAACTATATGCATCATGGAAATTATTAATTTATTCATTTGATTTTAATTTTTTTAATAATTTTTATTAAATTATTAATATATAATTATTAATAATATTATTAATATATAATTAATATTATATATAAAAATATATTAATAAATGATTAAATAAATAAGTATCATTAAAAAAAAAAAAAAAAAAAAAAAAAAAAAATTCACAGTTTGTTCATGACGTTTGTTCTGCGCGCTAATCTTAGAATTCTTTTGATGATTAATCTGTGTAAATCTTAAGAAACGAACGTGTTTCTCAAATATTAGCAAAGAAAATTAAAACATGGTAATTTAAACAGAACATGAACGTGAAAAAATACCTTAAAAGAACGTTTCTTGTGGACTCATCGTCAACATGCTAACCATGGTAATAGGTAAATATTGGGTATTTATTTGCAATGGTAGTATGATCTTCAGATTTTAGGAATTGACGCATAGACAAGCTACAGGCGATTTATTTCAAAAATATTGACTGTATTATTTGTATAAATCTGCTTATATAATTTGATTAATTACACCTACATGTTTCGGAAATACCTTTCCATCGTCAAGGTGTTATATATTAGGTCCTTACATATGAAATTGGCGTTTAGTATGGGAGAAACATAAAGCCGATTTTTTTTTATTACAATATATTTATTTAATCAAAGTATGTACCATTGCTATCTATGCACTTTTGCTATCTCATAGGTAGTTCATCGATCCCTTTACTAAAAAAACCATTCGGACGGGAATCAATAAAATCTTTGAAGGCGGTTTGGACTGCCCCATCGGAGTTGAATTTTTTCCTTTGCAGGAAGTTATCCAAATTTCGAAAAAAATGGTAATCTGTTGGGGCAAGGTCCGGAGAGTACGGTTGATGTCTTAGATATTCCAATTGAAGCTCCTCTAATTTGGTAGCCGTCTGTTGTGCAGTGTGTGGTCTAGCGTTATCATGAAGCAGCAGTGGCCTAGAGCGATTAACCAGCCTCGGTTGTTTAGCAGCTAGCTTTTCCATCATGGTTTGCAGTTGCTGACAATATACATCTGCCGTAATTGTCTGGCCAGATTTAAGAAAGCTGTATTGAACGACACCAGCACTAGTCCACCAAACGCTCACAAGTAACTTTTTTGGAGTCAATTTTCGCTTGGGGCATGGTTTGGCTGGTTCGGCAGGGTTCAGCCATTGCGATGAGCGCTTCCGATTATCGTACAGGATCCACTTTTCATCACAGGTAATGATTCGATTTAAAATCCCTTCATTATGGTGCCGGTTGAGTAATGCAACGCAGCAGTCAACGCGCGTTTGTTGATTTGCTTCACTCAATTCGTGAGGTACCCATCTTTCAAGCTTTTTCACCTTACCAATTTGCTTCAAGTGGATTAAAACAGTTTTATCGCTAACACCGCAGCCTGCAGCTAACTCGGATGTGGTTTGCGATGGATCAGCTTCCACAATAGCCTTCAATTCTTCATTATCAACTTTGGTCTCCGGCCGTCCACGGAGCTTGTTCTGCAGGTCGAAATTTCCAGAACGAAAACATTGGAACCAAAAACGCACTGTGTTTTCTTTTGCGGCACCGTCGCCATACACATCATTAATCCTTCGAGCCGTTTCTGCAGCACTGGTGCCACGGTGGAAGTCGTACTCGTAAATGACGCGATATTTCAAGTTTTTCATTTTGTAAACTGAGTAACGCAAAGAAAAAAACAATTGAGGAAAAAACAAATGAATAATAATTTTCAAAACACAAATACATGAGTAAATAGCTGTATAAATTTGGATTTGGAATTCCTAACCAAAAAGAAGATATTTGAGATCAAATTTGCCAGTACGGCAAAACGCCAATTTCATATGTAAGGACCTAATATATGTCAAAATATCAAAACGAATAATGTCTGGTTTTTTTTTCTAAATTATTTGAAAATTTATTTTTAAATATTATTGCTGTTCTTAATTACTCGTAATTATTAAAAAAAAAGATTTATTTCGAGACGGAATTAATTACATTACATTGTTCAATGTCCTTTTTTAAAAAGATTTTTGTATTTCTTTTTCATTTTTTTGTTTTAGGGTTGTCTTTAAGTTTACATAAGGATATCCGCATACGTACCTATTATATTCGTGAACGTATGCTAATGCACTTATAATAATTTTAATATATTTTTTAATGAAAATTGGCTTGTTGAGTAATCGGTTGTCGGCCAGATGGCTGTCGGGCAATCGGCTATCGGCCAGTTGGCTGTCGAGCGGTCGGTTGTCGGCCAGTTGGCTGTCGGGCAATCGGCTGTCGAACAGTTGGCTGTCGGGCAATCGTCCGGCACTCCCATTGCGGACCGTCCGAGTCTTCGCTGCATACGTAAGAATAGAACCATAACATTATGAACCAACATCATTCTATTTGCTTGTTTGATACCCCTTTCTTTCCATATTTTTAAAAGTTGATTTATAGAAACATAAGTGTATATTGATTGAATCATGGAATCTCCCATCCATTATCACCGGGGTTGGTGATTAGCGCGCTCAAACAAATTAAATTTTAATCTACCTGCATCTTGTTTGGAAAGATTGTGATTTTTATCACTTTGACTCATTTCCATGGCATTCACTCTTCTTTCGTTCCATACATATATATGTACGGAATGTATATACATATATATGTACATCATTGGTACCAGGACTAGGTGACAAATTTAATGTTATATTATATTATTATTAAATTAAAATTCTATGGTAGTGTAGGGGAGAGGGTGGCAGATTTGAACAAAAAATGTTTATTGCTTGTTACAGAATTTTCCCATTTAATTTTCAAAAACCTTCAGTTGGATATTGAAGGCGAAATTATTAACCTAGAATGATTAACTAAGCAAATATGTCAGTAAAATGTAAGAGAATAGTAGACATTCTCCCGTACTTTCGGTGCTAATTATTTCGTGAAAAATGAAATTATTAACACTTAATACTTTAAACTTTAAAAAAAAATTAACTTAAATTATCAGTAATTATATGTAGGTGCTATACAAATTTTAATGAGCTAAAACTAGCAGCAATTGAAGATTACACAGAGAAATAAAAAAAAAGTATTATTGATGCAACATGCATGTAGGATTATATGATTTTTGTTTTACGGACAGTAAAATTACACAAATATTTATATATTTTTATATATATATTTTAATAAATTTATGTATTTCATCCTGCCTTACTGTCCCGTCATTATATTTTTCGGAAAATAGGACAAAACAATGAATTCTATGTAGCCTCAAGTTAAATCCTACATGAAAGTCACCGAGATTTACATATATATACATATTTTTTGACATTTTTTGTTTTATAAGCACACTCACCTCCCATCTTGAGTATTTGTATGTATTTCTAGTGGTTTTTTTGTCACTTTCGTGTTAAAAACATTAACTTTTTCGCACATTTCCCACTTGGCGTCAATGAGTACCGATAACGTAATTTATGTTTGGACGTAAAATTAACAAAATCTCATCAACTCTTTAATGCCCGAATTCATGTTACTTTTAATATATAATTTTATGAGATATTTTAAAGACAGCTTAATAATTTATTGATAAAAATCTCACTTGGCAGATATTTCACTTAAAAATGTCAAAACTCATTTATTCACAATCATTTTATGATTTATAATTTTTTGCTGACCGTGAGGATGACAATGCTGCAGAAGAA
The DNA here is from genome assembly GCA_016648135.1 of Agrypnia vestita. NCBI lineage: Eukaryota > Metazoa > Arthropoda > Insecta > Trichoptera > Phryganeidae > Agrypnia > Agrypnia vestita. Next base: position 24,289 of record JADDOH010002255.1, read on the forward strand.
TAAAAATAGATGATAATGATGATGATGATATGACAAAATGATGGTGTTTTAACATAGCCCGTATTTTCTTACGAGATTGTGTAAAATCTATTTTGTAAATATTTTAAGTAAATTTAGTTAAATTATCGATATTTTTAAGTAATTATAGTAAACTAGCAATTAATAGACAAAATTTATGTTTTTTTTACTACAGTAAGTATGCTTAATTATATTATGCTAAATTGCTGAAAAGTTTGCTATGAATAAAGTATTAAACAGTTTACTGAAAGAATGCCGACTGCGCCATCTATCGGCATTACTTGCAAGTTAAGCGTAAGAAACAGACATACGCAGGGAATTTTGATTGTAATTTAATGTAATAAATAATTTTTACAGAGGCTACATGTTAGGTTGATTATTTTTTACGTTTAATCTCATCATCATTAATAATCGCGGGTCCGAATCTTACTCCAGACCAGCAAGTTAGTCCTATTTTCATAGCACAAGCATTTATCTTAGTTTGAAAATAGTAAGAATATTGATGTGACACGTATTTTCGAATGTTATTAAAGATTTTTTA
>JADDOH010002257.1:0-35459 GCA_016648135.1 Agrypnia vestita
GGTTATCTTACAGGAAATCAGCACACATTGAAAATATTATCATTGGACCATATTAATAGTGTATCAGATAAGGTACATATTTCAATAAAGGAAAAAGAAAGTCCCAATCATGAATAGATCCTCCATCAAAATTTTAGATTACGGATGTTCTATCATTTATCCAAAATCGTTCACAAAACATTCAATAGTAATATCAAAACATCCGATAAATATTAGACAATCACAGCCATTTGAAATAAATTGGCATAAATTATTTTATATGATGAATATTATATTGACGATCCGTGCGTATACTGTCGAACCTACAAAAATTCGATTTTCGTTTTTCTATCTTAAACTATATAATTTACTGTATATTTTCGGATAACGCTTAAAAAAGTTTAATTTCCCTTTATGTGTGATTTTTTTGAAATGATAATTCAATTCGGAAAATATAAAGTAAATTGGATAGTTCAAGATAAAAAAGTGAATTTTTGGAGATTCGTAGGGACCGTCAATGTATGTGGTTGTACCGATCCAGGGTCTATTTTAATTTGATTGATGGATTGAAAACATCAAAATACTCCATTTTGAAACATAAGAATGGACCTCTATAATCGCACACAACTCACAAGATTCATCCAAAGCAGTAACTGCAGTAATGCGGTATTTTACAAAGAGATCAATATGTTCTTCCAAGCTTAGTTTAAAATACTTGGTTTAAAACACAAACATAAAAATGAAATAATATCGCAATAATAGCAACCGACTGCGGATGTCGTACCAGCCATTTTTCTTTTAATAGAAACACTTACAAAAAGATTAGCGCCATAGATTAAATGTGAAATCGGTGGAGTCTCAATTACATATAAATGATATAAGTAGATTTTCTTAAACACAGTAACAATACAGTCTCAGTATGTCGTGGGATATACAGCTGGGCTGGCTGCCATACTTATTTATTCTATTAACATCACCTGAAACAATAAAATAATTATAAACATTACTGACATTTATGTTTGACAATACTTGAAGCAAAACACAAGAGACGCAGGAGACATGCAAATCAAAAAAGGAAGGCGCATTGGTCAGATGACAATGGGCAAGTTGTTAGGAAAGTATGGAACTACGGAGGTAGTTTGTGATCAGATGGATTAGCAATGTTAATGGTGAACCGTCTCTATATTGCGGTTATGCATATTTTGCTTTTAAGATGATACAACACAACCTTGTATGACAGTGAGGAATTAGAGAAAATGAGACGATAAGGCATGGCCAAAAAGAACTTACATTACAGTAAATCCCTGTTAATTTGAATCTCGATAATTCGAAATTCGCCAAATTAGAAAATTTTCAAATCTACAAGTCCCAAAATGTTAATTTCTTAGTAGATTAACCCTGATAATTCAAAAACCCTCGTAATTCGTAATTCAACATAATTTTTAGCTCCTTGTGACATTAATAAATACATTTTAGTTCACATAATTCGAAATTTATATGAAATTTAACAAAACTGAAAAAAAAAAAATTTTTTTGCAAGTGAGAATAACAAACATGTAAATATCGAGTACTTTAGTGATAGAAATGTCGCGATCTCTATATTAGAATAATAAATATTGCGTTTTCGAAATTATTTCTTGAAATATGCAAAAAAAAAACAGATGTTTTTTTAACAAATTTTTTCACGAGTTTTACGTTATTTGGCAAATTTCGCAATCGTATTGAGATTTTTTTTGTATGTTAAATTATTCTAAATGTTTTTTTGGGTCCCTTGAATTTTGAACTAACGAGGTTCTAGTGTAACACTTTGCTTAGTACTTGATTTAACAAAATTTACTAAAGCAGTGCTAAGTTAGAGCTTTAGTTAGCAGAGGCATGTCTGGTTTTACTGAGCTGGTCGCTGAAAGTGTGAACTTCCATTCTAAAGTGTGCTGCTGTACATCACATATGATGCTTTTTTTATTACGATGTGGTGCTTGGCGTGGTAGATATCAATATATGTCCACATATGATCGTTCGTAAAAATTGGTTTCATAATAATAATTTTGAAAGGGCGTATTACCCTTACGTTGTATGGGTATGCGCCCTTTCGTATACTTGCTATTTTAGCTGATTTCTATGAATTTTTGACCAACTATACATTTTAATTAAATTAATATTGTTAGAATTATAAGAATTACACATATAACTGCATTTTATTTTCCTTAATTCCTGATAGATTTTGTTTAAACTCATCATTATCAAATGTGGGGTTATTACATTAATTTACCTTATATTTATTAAGAGCTTAAATAAATATCCTAGGATGGGCTAGATATTAAAATTTTACCTAAAACTGACGGCGGTATGTCGGGTCCGTGCTCGACAGCCGCCTCAAACATTCCGTCACTGGGGCTAACTTTGAACATTACTCTGATCAGCAATGTGCTCTTTCCCGAGGAGAAGCTCCTCATGGACATTGATGCAGAAGATATATGCTCTAAAGTCAGGTGAGCACATTTTCTGCTTTCACCACGATTCACATATCGACCGGCTGAAATTAAACTATGTATTAGGTTTGGTTTGTGGATACTAGAGTTCATTTATTCACACTGAGAACTCAGAATTGTGAATGATGTATGCATCATTGAATAGCAAATATGTATACTTAGTTATTTATAACTTTAAAAAAAGAATCGGATTACTGATTAACTAACGTTTCCGTAAAACCTATTTTTCAATGTTAAAAATTTATTTCACAAAAAAAGGAAATAGGTCTACTACAGAACCACATCAATACAAGTAGCTCCGACGTCTCCTTGCAACAGATTACGGGATCTCATTAAATAAAGTGGTTTGTGTCTTGACTTGAAATGTATACAATTAATACAGACCATTAATAATAATTAAATTTGCCTAATTTAAAAAAACACGTAATATTCAATGCATTTATTAGTAATTTCGGGAGAATAATATATTCCTATAACATGAAATAATGAAAAACATATAAATGTATAGGTAATTTTGTAATAGTCCCAAAGTTTGCCATCTAGGCAAACTTTGGGACTATTACAAAATGGAGACCTTGGGAGAATAAGAGGCATTGGAAGACCTCAAAAGAGATGGGCCGATGATATAGGGGGAAAGAAATGGCTTCAATTAGCAAACAAGGAAGGATGGAAAGAGATGGAAGAGGCCTATATCCAGCAGTGGAGAGACGAAGGCTGATGAAGAAGAAGAAGTAATATTTCTATCACAATTATTATCATAGGATTCATACTATGATATACCATAATAATCTGTCGCATAAATATTTCATTTTATTTTTTTCCAAAATATACGTTTACAGAAAAGTCATGCTTCAATGTTCCCACTGCACGCGCCTGGTAATTAAACATATGTAATAATACATACGGAATGAGTTAAATGTTTTAATTTCATGTCCGGAGGTCCAATAATAATTTAATTTAATAACAGAAGAAGAAATCTAAGAAAATTTAAAAAGGATTTTTTCCTGACATTGTTGACAGTTATGTATGTAAGTTATCAATAATTGTATTTTTATACTGGTACGCTTACAGTCTTCAAGTAGCCGATTGACCCGCACCAGAGCTAATTCGGCCGAAATCTTGGCTTTCTCGGAATCTGCTGGAATCTGCGCCTCTCTGTCGCACATGCAATACTCAGGGAGGATTCCTATTTGAGAGCATCTGTTGATAAAAACGTTGGTATAAGTGTACTTTTTCATAAGGGTGGTAAGTAAGAAGAGTATGGCACTCCCCCCACTCTCTGCGTATAAAGATATAGCATTATGAATCATAGGCAGCATGCAGTAATCATAATTAATTTGAAAAATGTCTGCCAATTCAAAATTTTATTTATTTGTATATGTTACAGTGAATCTGTTTTTCTAGTGAGTCCATCATTCACTGGCATTTTAGAGAAATTATATTCAAGGTCATTCTTATCATATTCAAGGAGTTTTTCACCAATAGAAATGAATACAATATTTTAACTTCTACTTACTAGTGAATTTATTGGTTTCCGAACTGTCAAAAATTAAATTTGACAAGTCTGAAATCCGTTTCCGTAAAAATCTATGCTTTTAAACTAACTTTTATTTATCCAAATTGAAACAACCGGGCCTTGAATAACAATTTAATAAGTTATTGCGTGAACAAGGTTCTTACTGCATTATTAATTTCTTCTGTGCATATCAACATTATGTAGGTAACGGATATTATTAAAATAGTCATTTTGAAGTGTTGAAAGTTGAAAGTCGGCTGCACCAATTCTTCATTATATGATTTTATAACAAGATTCTAATGGCACATGGACCTTGTTTTTCAAAATTTATTTTGCGTTTTGTGTCTCATTCTACACTAGTCTAGTCCAAAGTCACCACAAAGCGACAGTATTTCTAATTTTTATCCTTTGAGCGATAGCATATTCTCTATTCTGTGGCGATAGTTCTGTTTTTCGAACTGTCATACTCCTGGACTTGATTAGTTTAGGTAGGTAACTAAAACGTAATATATTTTTAAAATTTTAATCGCGAACACTTACGAAATTCTGATCATCTTATAATTCAAAAGACAGTCGATTAAACTCATAAAAATGATACGGTGTGAGCAAGCTTCACGTCTGTCACCGACGTCGAGCCGAGTAAGTTTGCGAACTTAAAAACCGCGCACTTTATGTTGTACGTCTACCACCCACTTTACACGTGCTTTACACAGCGCAAACAAGAAACGCAAATGACAATTTTTGATAAAAAGATAGAAAATTGGAAATGCGGAAGAATCTGAATGAATTCAAAGGTAAATGATGACTTAGAATCTCTTTGATTTTTTGTATTTTTCGCATCGAGTATTTGTTACTTGACGCACTTTTAAAGGTTCATTTAAAATTAATAATACCGGGTGTATGTTTATTTATGTTTCTATATTTGTAAGAAATAAACTTTTGTTGTATTGTTATAAAAAAAACATATTTAATAAACTTAATTGACAAAATACATATTCATTAATAAAAATTTTCCCTTAACCCCCCAATATTTACATGGTGACATAACCTCGTTTTGTTCCGGCAGTCGTCAGATATCATAAAAAACCCGAGTGCGCGATCTTTCAGCCGACACCTTACTTCGCGATTCGTATTCGTTTTGCGGTGCCGCTGTCCTATTTTAATTTAGGAGTTAAAATAGGACCGCAAAATGAATAAAAATCGCCTAGTGAAGTGCCGCCTTTATACTTTCTACGCTTTAAGAATTACGTGTACAAATTGATAGTTTCACCGATATATTGTCTATGCTTTGAGTAACAACATATATTTTCACGGATAATGTGTAGTGAATCTGAAAATTCGTTGATTTAGATGTTTTCACTGCCCAGACTCTGTCCGACCGGGAAAAGTACATTTCTACTAGTGTAAGTATAGTCTCACTAAAAATGCAAATTCGCTGTAACATATATATTTATATTTATTTATTTCGTATGAATTTATACATATAAATTAAGGTAGTTGCGTCACTAACAAGGTCTGTTCTGAAGCAACTACCTATACAGTTTTTTTTTAATGTTTAAACATTTACATAAACGGAAAAGACCACATACTAGAAATAAAATTTTAAATATTGCACATAAGAAATAAAACACAAACACAAGAAAGACTACAGTAAAACCCCGTTAATTTGAACACCGATAATTCGAAATTTGCCATAATTTTAAATTTTTAAAACTTGCAAGTCCCAAAATGTGATTTTCATAGCAAATTAACCCCGATAATTCGAAAACCCCGGTAATTCATAATTCGGAAGATCTTTTAGCCCCTTGCGAAATAAATCAATACATTTTAGTTTACGTAATTCGATTTTTTTTTGAAATTTGACAAAATTGAAAAAATATTTCGATTTTTTTCACATTAAGAGAACAACAAATATGTCAATATTTCGCAATCTTTGTATCAGCATAATAAACGTTGCGTTTTCAAAATGATTTCTTGAAATTTGAAAAATAGACATTCCACAAAATTAATGGCCTTTTCATGAGTTTTACGATTCTTGTCGTATTTCCCAACCAATTCACGGTACCTTATGGATTGCCCCTTTTCTATATATATTGTGTCGCGATCACTAAAATTGGGGAATCCTGTGTATGCTTTCTTCAGTTGGTTGCCTTGATATGCGCGGACAGTTTAGTTTGCGGCGTTTGCGCTAATCCCCATACTTAGCCGCGTTTTAAATTGTTTTTCATTTTTTAAATTTGTCTTTAGTTTGATTTTTTTCCTAATACGTAAGTATGTTTGTGTTATTAAAATGTTTAACTTTTTTGTAAGATATATTAGTGACTTATCTTATTGTTTCAAGTATTTATTGACAATTGTATTTCTAGTACCTAACTGTGCATTGTTGGTTTGAGCCGGAAAAAAGGCGGAATCAAAAGTTAAACTCATGTGAAGATTGAAGAAGCGTTCCATAAATTCATATATAACTAAATATTTTTGAATATGGCCATCCATCCAGACGTGACGGAAATGGAAAAAACATTTTTTCGCAAGTGAGAACAGCAAATATGTCAAAATGTCGGGTTCTTTGCATTAACATAATAAATATTGCGTTTTCAAAGTGATTTCTTTAAATATAAGCATAAATTTAAAAAAATTATCGGTTTTTTCAAGAGTTTTATATTTTGGCGATTTTCACAATCGCACCGTGATTTTTTTTTACCTAAAATTTCAAATTAACAGGAATTTATTTTTCGGGTCCCTTGAATTTAAAAATTGTACAAAAACTATATTTCTAATATACAAAGACTTTACAATAAAAACACGTATATGTATAACAGACATGTATGTTGGTAGCAACACAAAAAAAAAATCACTTAGATAGAAGAAATATATAAAATCATCAACAATACATATATACTCACGTTCTATTGTCATCAAACGGCCTGAATATTGACTTGCCAATAGCTTGTGGTCTGAATTTCTTTGGTTTCTCTCCCAAGTCATCCTCGGCCAGATCAACCAGGGTTTCATGGATGTCGTACCAGCTAAGCAGCCTCTCCGTATGGTACTCGAGCCCTTTCTGCAGAACCATTATTATTCTAATACATGAGCACAAGATAGATCAGGCAAGTTGCAAAATAAATAAATTAAATCTTATTTTTGTAAAAACTAACAATGCACTATTAATGACCTAACCTAAAATAAATGTTGATCCTTGCAGAAACCCCATCATTATTACACAACTCCTATTTTGCAGATCCAAAAATTCTGATTAAGACTAACAGATTTAATAAATTGACAATTTTAATTTAACTAACAATTTCCAATAAAATTGTTTTCTTTAGCTTCAATTCCCTTGCAGAGTGAAAAAATCGGTAGGTAAGGTCATATGATATCACCTGTAAATGAGGATGAGACTTTTGTAGAGTTTCTGGCAGTGATATTCCAAGGAACGGCATCCTCTCCTCAATCCTCCCGATGAAGGTACTGCGGATGGCATCAAACCTGTGACCGTGGTCTCCCATGACCAGCAGCACCGTATTGTTGAATTTACCAGTTTCAGACATCCTCGAGAAGAAATCAAGTAGGTCATTGTCCATGTTCTAGAAAGGAAATTTTGACTTTATGTAATGATAACAAACGAGGAGTACAAAAGCAAAGGCAGCAATTTCCAAAAAACTAAGCCATAAAAACCAAGTTTTTATTATACTCCCTTTCTCATTTGTATTGTTTCCAATTGGATATTCTATCGACATATTCCTCTTGCTTTAAGTTCATGTGAAAAATCTATTCCATGTATATCCTTAATTTATTATCATATTTTAGTTATTACTCATCTAAACTTTTTTTTGTGACTATCAAGGCCTGCCTTACAATTATTTTATGTTAAAACTACAAACCACTCAAAAGCATTAAGGCTGTCAATCATGGTAAATTTCCTAAAATATTAAGTGTCGTTTTCAATATAGGTACTGTTCCATAAACACCTTGACCTATTTATCCTGCTGAAATAATATCTCAAGAGAGGTAAAAAGGTTCCTTCACAATAGAAATAATAAAAAAGACCATTAGGCAGTTAAAGATATAATGACATGTGACATGTTATATTTAATACGCCATAATGATGTGTGACATAATGGCATATTAGGCACATAATGACAAAACACACAAGTGAGGAAAATGTCGGACACTGATATATGTGAAACAACAAGTCTTCAAAAAATGTGTCAACATGGATAAGTATTTAAAGGATAATATATAATGAGCAGAGAATTTGTAATGTGATTCAAATTTCATGTGTATCTCTTACATTTATATATTGAGTTATTCTTACAAAAAAGATACAATCCACACATTTTATAATCTTTGTAACATTTATCGCAAACGTGATTGTTCATTTTAATCAATTTATAATCAACTTTGTTTATACAACTACTTGAGTTTATAGATTTAATCAAGCAGTTTCGCAAATAAGCATTTTCTTTATCAGGGTGATACTAAATTAAATAAACTCAAGTGGTTATACAGGACGACTCATAGCTGTTAGCTAAAACTTCGGGGAGTCTCCTTCGTGCAATTTTGTGTAGAAAATATTCTTTACACTTTGGATGAAATTCGATAGTTACGGAGACAAGCGACATCAAAGTTTGCATTTAAAAAAAATGTTTCTGACTTGTTTTCTGTTAAATGTTAGGAGTATCCTTCGTTTTAATATTCCATATAAGTTACTGTAGTGATAGTTCAATATTTTACTGAAAATAATTTTAAAATGTTGAAAAAAATATGCAAACTTTGATGTCGCTTATCTCTGTAACTGTCGATATTTCTCCCAATGTATAAAGAATATTTTCTATTCAAAATGAAGAAGACTCTGAATAAACAAAGTTTATTTTAAATTTGATTTGTTTGTTGATGATTGAAAAATAATTGAGGGGTTAGAAATGAAAAGTGCCACTACCCAATAGACAAAATTTTGATAAAAGTTTTTGTAACTGATTTTAAAGCTAGTGCAGAGATTTTAAAATTAACACGCTGTTGATAAAATGCTTCTAAAACACATATATACGTGTTTCAAAATCGGCTATCAATTGTAAAATTGACACTCTGCTAGATAATCCTATTTAAACGTGTCACTCTGTACTCTTATTATGTCTATTGAAAATTGAGCACAATATGTGGATGATTCTAATAACCACTAAAAACAATATACACTTTAACGTTTTATATATTTTACTGTACCTAAGTGTGTCATATAATTTTGTTTCAAAAATAACTATTTTCTACCTTCACATCGGTTAAATATTCGTGACTCATCTCCACAAAGAAGCTGAGAGAAAAGTATTTAAGGTCCGCCATTTCCGTCAGAAACTCCTCCGTGTAGTTGAGCATGTGCTTGTAGGAGGGCTGGTTGGCGACGCAGTAGCGCCACTTGGAGCGGTCCCAGAATCTCAGCTTGTTCATGTTGATGTTCCCCAGAGTCCCCTTGAGGCTCACGTACGTGGACCTGTAGTAGTAGTCCACCGGGTCGTTGAGAAAACCCACATCGTACAGGCTGAACGTGGCGTCCAAGTATTCCTCGGCGTACCTGCAATAACCATTGTTAAAATTAAAAAATTAATCATAGGTGTCCTGCAAGACTATATCCCATAGCTATACTATATATGACGGGTATAAAAGCAAAATCAGCAATAAAATCATCATCAATTTGTATGCTTTATATTGTCACATATCGTGGCTGCAGAAGGAATTAATGAAACGCTGGAATTCAATAATGGATTTATTAATTACCGATTAATTAATTAATTAAACGTGCAGGTCACTTAACACTATTTAACTTAACGCTATTATTTTAATTAAACAGTTCCATAATTTATCACTCGTAAATAAACACTTTATAATCACTTATTCACTTTATTCACTATTGACTAGAACATTCCACCCGATTTTCGCACGTCTTATTTCGCTACGTAAGAACTTTTCCAGACTATTCGCTGTCGAATTACCACTCGCTTGGCCAACCTGGCCTTCGCAACTCGCGGCTACCTAGGCTTCCGTGCCGCTGTCAAGCGCGCCCAAAAACAACAACCGCCCTTACTCCCGTGTGCGGTCCTATTTATATTGGCTAATATCGAGCCTTCTACGAGTTCCTAGTATTTACGAGAACTTTCTCGTGGCTTCCAGGCATTTGCAGATGTTTTCCGTAAGCCGTAGATTACGCTAGGCCGTTCTGGAATCTTCGGTAATATTGTGATCATTTCAAACAACCGTCACCTGACATGAGTGCGTGATTCTTTTTAGCCTCGTTACAATATATAATATTATATATGAGAGGTATAAGAGCAAAGGCAGCAATATTGAAAAATGTTTGAAATGCAGACACCGAAGATTACTAATTTAGAAAGCACTGATTTTATAGGTAATATACTATCCCTTCCAAAATCATGTATCCAAATAACTATTAAAAGCAAACATGTACAGCAATATCCTTGCAGTTTAAAAAGCAAAGGCAGCAATACCCCCTTCAGCCAATCAACCCCCAAGGGTGTGTCACGTGACAAATAGTCGCTTCATACTAACGTGAGAGTTGATGTTGATTTTAGATTGAAACATCGTAGCTAACACAGCAATAACCAATAATTTAAATAGCAAAAGCAGAAATGTCTACTATTTGGAAACAAACACAACAATATCCATATTTTTTTTAAAATAGAGATGCGAACACGGAATACATGTTCGCATCTCTATTTTTATACGGATTATACGGAATACATCAATATTCTTACTATTTTCAAACTAAGCTAAACGCTTGTGCTATGACAATAAGACTAACTTGCTGGTCTGGAGTGAGGTTCGAACCCGCGACCTTTGGATCACGAGGCAAGAGTCCTAACCTCAAAACCAACAAGCTAGTCGTTTTTTTAAAAGTGAAATATGTATTTATTTATACACTTATATAAAAGGAAAACTGAGGGGGCAAGTGTTTTCAAAAACTTATTTCCTATATGATGTAGGTTTTTTTTGTTATTTTAGAAACACCTCAGGGATATTGCAGCCTTTGCTTTTATAACCCTCATATCATGATCACATTAACAAAATACTCTTGTGATAGTTACATGGTAATGTATCCAGAATCCCCAAAGGACTTCCAGATAATGGGCATATCATCATATCTCTTAATGGTTGAATTGACTTTGATAGTCCACACCGGAACGTTGGGAAGCTCTTCCCTCTTGCGTCCCATGAAGCCAGCGAGGAGAGCCATCATGTTCGGGTAAGTGTTGTCGGCAACCTGGAGGGAAAAAAATTATTTTTAGTTCCTTATTTATCACAGTACATAAATATATTAACAAAGCTGTAAAGTAAATGAAAATTACAAAAACAAAATTTATGGCCATTAAAAAAAGCCACAAGAATCGCGGTTTCACTGGTAGAATCAGAAAATATTGAAAGGGTCCACCAACGTGAATACCTGTGGACTGGTTGAATAATGTAGGCGTGAAAATGTTTTCTCAAATTACATTTAAACATGTCTGTACTCACCTACAAATGCACATTTTACGATGTTATATATCTTTTCAATGATTCTTTACAGGGTTAAAACATGGACCTAACCTGAGAACCTGAGAATCACAAAAAGGCTGGTCGATTGATGACTTCATCATCATAACTAACTAACTAACTTACCATCACAGCAGAGAGGATAGAGCGCCATACTCTTCTGTCCTGACATACAACTTTCGCTTCATCTACATTCATACATCTTCGCATGGAAGCTCGACGGTTGTTGAGGCTTCTAACAGGACCATCTTCCAGTATCTGGGTAACCTGGTTTACTTTATCATCATTCAATGCAATAATCTTTATGGACGGATTTACAGCTGAGAATATTATGAATAAAAATAAATTATGGAAGACTCATAGAGATGAAGCTATGTATATGAGCAACGTGTATGGAAGTCTTTTTGTAGGATGGCCCAGGGGTTACGACCTGTATGAGCTGGCTTAAGTGATCACTCTACATAATGCAACGTTCACCAAATCTACCATAAGAACATTCACATATTATCAATTTTTTGAAAGTTGTATACAGAATAGGCATGATACATATCTACTATTACCGAAAATAACATTATTTCAGTAATAAACTAAGGTTTTACGCAAATATTTGCATTTTCACCTACCTATTTTTAATTTCATGCGAAACGCTCGTAGCTGTCATTTCGTCTACGTGACGTCAAGCCTTGGTAAAGATTGCATTGTGTCTATGACAACAGTTCAAAGACACAGTGATGAGTACATAGGCATGACGTCATTTTGCTCTGACCGGTATTTCAACTAAAATGGCGGATTGCACAATTTCATACTTTTATTTTAATGAAAATCTTATTAATCTCAATGTATATATTAAAACTGGATCACTTTTTAGAATCCTTTCAAAGAATTGTCTTCTCTAAAGTCACTTATTGTTTGATTCTTTAATACTGTCATCATGCCTATTGGTGAACGTTGCATTGTGCAGAGTGTATCACTTAAGCCTGCTCATACAGGTCTTAGGCCCTGGGCCATCCTATGAAAAACTTCCATACACGTTTCTCATATAAATAGCTTCGTCTCTATGAAATTAATGAACATAAATAGAACTGGCATTAGACCTATGGATAAGAACATGGCAAATCTCTGATAATAGCTGTCAGTTTATTTTTTTCCATAGAACAGCTGAACCAATTTTCGCAGTATTGAATTATTTTTTGAGAAAATTTCTTGGAAACAACTTGGGCTTGGCATCGCATGTTGCGCAAACCAGATAAAAATCATGAATGCCGCACATTGAATTTAATACTGCAGCTGAGAGATATATGAGATATTATCGGGATTAGTTCTATAAATAAGTTCTTATTTAATAGACATTTATAAATGCAGTCAGGCAAAGACAAGTTTTCTGGTAGTTACAGAACTATCTACATATTTGAGTATTAGAACAGAAACAATGATAAAATTGCTGAAATTAAAAAGGTTGTAAAAAAGTATAATTATTGTAATTCAAGCATACGGATGCAAAACCGTCACTACCATATGGGCTCCATACGGATAAAGGCAATTTTGCATCCATACACCACAATTGTACTCTCTTTTAAAATAGGAATGTCTTTTTGACCATTATAGTGTATAAAAGACAAATGTACAGTAAAACCCCTGTTAATTCGAAACCCGATAATTTGAAATTTGCCATAATTCAACATTTTGAAAACCCACAAGTCCCAAAATGTTAATTTTATAGTAAATTAACCCTGGTAGTTATAATTTTTAGCCCCTTGTGCCATAAATCAACACATTTTAGATCAGAGAAGAAAAAAGTAAATGAAACGACGTACACGTATTATTAACTATTAACATATCGATTTGTTGATCAGTTAATCTTCTCCCCAACACAAGTCTTTTCAATTGTGTTTGGAATAGTTTCACATAATTTAGTTCCTTTGTTATTGGAAATTTCATTACAAAAGTCTATTGCAGTATCTATATAGGAACCCATGTCTTTCTCTATTATCTATTGTCCATAGTACATCATTTCTTATATAGTCTCTTGTTCTTGTGTAAGTACATCAGTATTATGGTAAAGGATGATGTTGGTTTTTAACAATTTATTCTTTATTTTATAAATTATCTTTTCGACATATATCAGATGTTCTCGGTTAAGCAACCTTGAATTTTGAATTAACGGGGTTCTATATAATTAGAATTTTTTTTTTCGAGTTCCTTGAATTTCGAATTAAAAAAATGGTACAAGGAATGTGAAAATGATTTGTCACAAGAATATCCCGCTTGTAAGGATTTATTTTATAAAATTTATGATAATATGTAATCTTTTGTATTGTGTCTATTTTAAAACCATTCCATTTATGATAACTCTGCATTTTTGTGTGAGTAACAGTATTGATTTTTTGATAAAACAGTTCTCTTTACAGATCGTGATAATGTCCACACTAACAGGTGAAATGAAACAGTGCAATGTAGAAAGACATTATTAAAAAATAGATAGTACAAAAACAGCAGAAATACATTTTTATATTATCTCTGTCGAGTAATTCATCAGAAAGGTACTCTCATTGTACTGTAAATATAAGAATAGACATGTAATGTTGAAAAAATGTAGATATGAATCAGCCAAGATAAATAGAAACCAGACATTTATCCTCAGGAAAGTTCAACACAGTTCAAGACATACATCGGCAAGCTATTGAATAACTCAATACGCCCTTCAAAATCCCTACTGAAAACATAACAGCAGAATTAAGTTAAAAAAATTATCTAAATCAACAAGACAAGATAACACGACACAAAAAGTAAGAGCATGATACGAGAGGAATTATTAGTCAATGACATCCTTTATGGAATGAACCGTTCACCAGTTACCCAGAAAGAAAAAATATCAAAGGATTCAATGACAAAAGTAAATTTAGAAGCATTGGTTAAGGGGGGGGTAAGGTTAATTCGTACAAAAAAAGACATGTTTTTGTGAATTTTTTGTGACGACACAGTTAAAATCTCTTTATTAAAACCAATGGTACATTAAAGTATGACATTTGAAGAATATTGTGTAAAATTTTCAAGACGAAATATTATAAAATACGGCAATGGCAGCAATTCTTCGGACGTGTCTCGGAAAAAAGTAGAATTGCGGTGTCCATCATAACTTGGTGCTAGATCGTCTGAAATCAAAAAATCAAAGTTCATTCGTTAGATAATAGACTTTCCCAGGTAACGCTGGGAGGGTTTTTTGAAATTTCAATTTTTCAATTTTTTGGAACACTTTGAAGGGAAAAACGCGATTTTTTTACAAAAAATATTGACTAATTTGTTATTAAAAAATAAAAAATTAATAACAAATTTGAAAAAAAGTCTCCAGCGTTACCTCGTAAATTATGTGTAGAAATAGTGTTCAAAATTTCAAAAGGATCGGTGCAGTAGTTTTGAAGTTATGATGGACACCGACTTTGAAAACGTGAGATGTGGGGAAAACGATTTAAAGTTTTGCACACTGTAAAATTCAAAATAAAACTTAACACTTATTTTATACTTACACATAAGCGTCGATGCCATGTTCACATGGCAAAGAGCTTTCATCATCAGCATCTTTTTATCCTTGTCTACGCAAAACTCTTCTAATACAATAGCACGTCCGGTAGTCCTCAGGTGAGCGCGTCTCTTAGCTGCCCGAGCAGGTATAGAAAATCAGTCTGAGTATCGCTCAAATGTTCATAATTTCGTCAATTTTGCTCCGATTGACTTGAAATTTTGACACAATATTCTTGCGATGGATGTTATACATTCATTTAAAAAATTAAAAATAAAATGCAAAAAAAAAAGTTAAAAACCTTACCCCCCCCTTAATGTATCAACCAATGATAACAGAGTGCACAATCATAAATTATAAAGGTATGCTTTTAATGTCAGGAAACATTATTTACAATGATATATAGGTACTTATTGATAAAACTGTGTATATAATATAGTGGTTCTGCAAGAAATGAGGATGTATTTATTTTTATTAATGACGTAGTTAATAGATTCCGATTACATTTGAGCAGATAGACGATGATGTTTTCATGATACACTAGAGAGAAATATGAATCAATTATAATCTCTCATGCATCCAAAAGCAAAAATATAATTTGATATCGATAACTGCTTCCTGATTGCTAATTTTAGGAGTAGCAAAAACATATTATCGCAATTGCATTTATATTGCAAATATTTCAGACTTTTTATATTCAGGGTATAACAGAGCAAGTCCACAATACTTGGCAGGTAGATTTCTGCCTAAATAACTAATTTACTAACAGAGAGAATAAAATGCCGCATTATTCTATCCTGGCACACCACTTTGCTTAAATCATATTCATTCTTCTTGTATACCATTCACACTCTTCGATTATTGAGGCTTTGGGCCATCCTCCAATATTTGCCTTTTTGATCTTCAGTTGGATTTATCTCTAGATTAAAATCTGTAAACGGTACTGAGATGTGTCTTAATTAATACTCTGAGGTTAGCTCACTGTGATTCCTTCCGTGGACAAGGCCCTAAATAAATCAGGAGAAGTTTTCATTTATGTCTATTGAAGTAATGATTTGTGTCAATTTAGTTTAAATAAATAAAAAAAAAGTACAAGGACAGTAAAAGGAACGGCTCCTATTAAAACTATAGTAGTAAATAAGTGTATATTCAAATTTTAAAAATATGTGTGCTGTTACGATGCAAAAAATGAACATAAAAGAAGTTTTTCTAGTAATTGAGTAACCTTTTTTATTTTTTTATTTGGAATATCATATTGAAGCTTGTAATACGGGCTTGCCAGGCAACTTTTCCCCGCTTTCTTCTTACCGGACAGAGCTAGGGAATGGTCTTTTGATTGTGGTTGACCTATATCATTATTACTTAGTTTTGATCTAAATATTTTTTCTATAATAATTGTTGAGTTCACTAATCTCTGTTCAAGAGCTCTTATCAATTTTTTTAGCAGGTAAATTACCCACTGTGGTTTTGAAGAAATTATTTTTATTAACTTTGGAGAATTCATTAGACTCCAGGATGCAATCATTTCATTTTAAAAATTAACACTAATCACCGCATAAAATAATCTTATCAAAAGTTTGTGCATTTAATTAATTATCACACGTGAAATATGTGAGATTAGAATTTAATCATTGCAATACAACACAAAATCCGATATCACACTTTTTACACTTCATAGGTGATTAAAACACGAACAATGAATTTGTAACACGTTAAATTTAAACAATACTACGGCCGTATTGAGTAATATTGCAAACATGAAATATTTTTTAACATACGCGATGGGGCCCTTTTAGTCCAGTGGATATTACACGGCATGCTTGGAATATCTCTTGAGATGTCAGATGCCTAATGTACAAATGAACTTAGAACCAAGGGTTGCTCAAAAAAATCTGCTTGCTCAAGTGGCAATGGTCAGGATTGTCGGTGGGAAAGGTTGGCAGAAGAAGTATCAGCCGACAACATCAGAAGACAGGAAAAGCTGAAAACAAAACTGAAAACTGGTGACAAGGGCAAGATTGATTTCTGAAGTGATCTCTATCGTAGAAGAAGTGAACACTCCACAACAAGTGCATACAATTTACGACCTCGGATGAAACAATCAGTTCGGCCTACACCTCCACCGTAATAGGACGCTCTCCTGATGACGCCGAATAAGACTTCAGCGAAACATTGAGATTTGCTTCTCAGTAAAATATACGGTTCATATAAAATATCCGTTTTATTTAACACATAAATATGTCCAACGATCCTAATAATAGCCTTAACTCTTTAAGAATTATATTTATGCACTTCACAAGCTAAGCGAGGATTTTACAGTAATTTTTTCAGAGATGATACCAGTATGAGAATTTAGTCAAGCAAATGCCTGTAACAACCAGGATTACAGTAGCCGGCAAACATCTTGAAATTTTACGGCGTAGTGGGGGGAAGTTTGCGCATGTACCATTCCACCAACGAGACCCAAATTTTGTCTTCTGCGCATTCCCCCACTATGCCAAAAAATTTCAAGAAGTTTGCCGGTAACTGTAACTTTGGTATGATCATCTCATTCTGAGGGAAATATACCTCCCAGCGGTTGACCTACAGTCATCTAATACATATATGTAATATGTACTATAGCTAGACAGCATTCAAAATAATGTGCGCAAAAAATATGTGTGTTGTTACGATGCAAAAAATGAACACAAAATAAGTTTTTATAGTAAGTAAGTAACCTTTTTTAAACTAAAAAATATATATTTATTTGGAATATCATATTGAGGCTTGTTATACGGGCGTGCCAGGTAACTTTCCCCCGCTTTCTTCTTACCGGACAAAGCTAGGGAATGGTCTTTTGTTTGTGGTCGACCTATAGTTTGAGTTTCCTTTAAACATGGTTTTAAAATAATGATGTAATTTGGAAAGTTTTGAGCAATCAAGATGAGTTTCACTTAGTTGACGCATCTCTAGGAAGGTTAATATTAATGGTTTTTTAATTACAATAGTTTCATATTACAAATGTTTGACTAATTAGGTGAAGTGGTGATTAGGTGACTAATTAGGTGTGGACACATAACAACTGCTCTTCCATAAATATACAAAAAAAATTTCAAAACATGTTGTTTTGTTTTCACATTTACAAAACCTGGTCTCCCTAGTATTACGGGACATTAATTCTTTTAAGTATTTGATAAAAAATAATTATTTTTAATCTCTGTTCCCGCATGAACAGAAAGGTATGGTAAACGGAAAGATAAAAATTATAATAAAATGAAACGTCAACGTGACATTCCATGGATATATTTTACAGAAAGTTCGATAAGTATTGAGTATGTTGCTATCAAATCGAAATAATAAATATGTCATTTTAATATAAAATGAGAAGAGCAAGGCATTTTATTATCTTTTATTAATTAATTCATTTTTTGTATATAGTAAAACCTCGTTAATTCAAAATTCAAGGGACCCAAAAAAATTTTTGAATTACGCGGAACCCCGTTAATTCGAAATTTTAGGTACAAAAAAATCGCGATGCGATTGTGAAATTCGTTAAAAATCGTAAAACTCTTGAAAAAACTGTTAATTTTGTTAAATTTATGCTTATATTTAAATAAATCATTTTGAAAACGCAATATTTATTATTTTAATGCAAAGATCGCGACATTTTGACATATTTGTTCTCACTTGCGAAAAAATCTTTTTTTCATTTCCGTCACGTATGGATGGATGTCCATAATCAAAAAGGTTTAGTTATACTCGAATTTATGAACCGCTTCTTCAATCTTCACACGAGTTTAACTTTTGATTCCGCCTTTTTCCCGGCTCAAACCAACAATGCACGGTTACTAGAAATACAATTGTTAATAAATGTGTGAAACAATAAGGTATGTCACTAATAACATCTTACAAAGAAAATTAAACATTTTAATAACACAAACACAGTTATTAGAAAAAAAATCGAACTAAAGATAAATTTAAAAACATGAAATACAATTTAAAAAGCATACACAGGATTCCCCAATTTTAGGGATCGCGACACAATATGTACCTATAGAAAAGGGGCATCCCATAAGGTTCCGTGAAAATATCGCGAAATACCCCAAAAATCTTAAAACTCATGCAAAAACCACTAACTTTGTGAAAAATGTGTGTTTTTCATATTTCAAGTGATTATTTCGAAAACGCAATGTTTATTGTGTTAATACAAAGATCGCGACATTTCTAAGAACCCGATATTGACTATGTATTTGTTGTTCTCACTTGCGAAAAAATCGAAATATTTTTTTCAATTTTGTCAAATTTCAAAAAAATTTCGAACTATGCGGACTAAAATGTATTGATTTGCGGCACAAGCGGCTAAAAAATATTTCGAATTACGAATTATCGGAGTTAATTTACTATGAAATTCACAAGTTTTAAAAATTTCGAATTATGGCGAATTTCGAATTAACGGAGTTTCACTGTACACATTTTATTACAATGGCGAGTTTATTGCCATTTGGAAATTTTTTCCTACCAATCACACAATTTAGTGGAACAATGAAAGTACATTTCCACTACACAATGTAACAGTAACTAGCTCCATGGATGGATGGATGGAAGGGTTAGACTAGGTTTTGGTTTCGTGTAATGCATGGATAAGGTATGTACATGTCTTTCGCTACAAAATACCAATGGGGAGCAAACTAGAATGCCGCTTCGGTTCGTGGGATTTGCAAGTGTACAATGGTACCTCAGTATAAGTCCGCTCGGAATAAGTCCAACTGATACACGTCCTGTGAGTTGTGGCTCTGTAGACACATATTGAAAGTTTCCTGGGTGGACAGAGCGATGAATTTTGAAGTTCTCCGGCGTATGGAAAAAGACCGAAAAGTGCTGCCGACTATCGAGACAAGGAAGCTTGAGCATCTTGGACATGTGTATTATGAGAGGAATAAAATATAGTCTGAACCAACTCATTATTCAGGGTAATAAGTGTTAAAAGAAGCGTAGAAACACGCCACATCTCACGGCTGCGTAACTTGAGAGACTGGTATAAGTGTGACTCGATTGAGTTGTTAGGTACGGCGGTAGACAACATCGTAATCGCCGGAATGAAGAAAAAGATGATATCTTTTATTTGGAATAAAAATTTGAATTACAAAAAGTAAAATTTTAAGCTCCATTATCTCAAAACGCATATGTTTGAAAGGGCGCGATATGTATAGTATTTCATATTATTGACTGTTCTAATTCATTGATTTGCTATTTCGAACCAAAGCTGTGAAAGCAATAGATCTTCGATAAGTACTTCATTCAGACACTGGGACATATATAAGACGTTAAACACCTACATCACGCAATAGTAGCATTTATTAAGCCATGTATTCACTAGGGGACAAATAGCGCAGCATTCCGCGCGGCATGTCGCATGAACATCTACGTTCATGTTTCGGGGACAATGACGCGGTCATTTGACGTGTACACACCGGGACTCACATATCTTGTCGCGGAAATGTCACCCGATGAGGTTATGATGACAGCTGCGGTATCTATTTACACTTCGTCATTTAGCGAAAACGGGGTTCCGCGCAATTCGAAATCTTTTTTTGGGTGGCAATTTCAAATTAACGAGGTTTTACTGTAGTAAATTGAATATTATTAAAAACAAGGTCCTTTTTGCAAATAATTATTGTTTTCCACACGTCGCGGAAATGTCGCCCTATGAGGTTATAATGACAGCTGTTTTTTTTATGTTAACGAGTTTATCGAAACGTAAGAGGAGAAAAAGGTGATGGATGCGAAATTATTTACTGCAAAGAGAAAGAAGAACGGATATTCTATGCGATCTTCGATCGATACAGCTCGATGAGTTCAAGAACAACTTCGTTTCCCCCACATTGTCATTTTGACAGATACAGCGTCTGCGTATTCACTGGTAAACATACCACGTGGTACTGACGCTCCGCGTAATGTCGCAGTGAGCTCGTTCGGGTACCGTGCGCATGGCAACGTTGCCACGGCACGTAGAAATGCCGCGGTATGTTGTGCGCGACGTCGCGGAACGGTGCACGACGTTGCAACGTCACGTAGACTCTATGCTCTATTCCTAATGCCGCGCGAGCTGTTGAGGGACAATTTGTCCCCTAGTGAATACATGGCTTTAAGATAAAATAATCGAAAAAGCATACCTTATTAAGTCCTTTGAACACGGTTATATTCAAATTGTTCACCAGAAAATCATACGTCTTTGGTAGACTCCTTATAAAGTTGCCTCTGGACATGGAATCCACAGTGAAGATGAGCACACTCGGCCTGTGTGGCGGTATCTTGCTGTTGTCATCTAATTTCTTTTGGTCCAGAGGTTTAATCTGGCTGTGGACCATAACGTAGATCTGTTTCCCCGCGTTTGAGCATTTCACTCTTATGACCGACGACTCTATTTTGAGGGGAAAGGAAGTGACGGCGGTGTCCGGCCCGTAGTCGACCAGGTAGTCGTTGTCGCGATTCCCGGTGACGGTCTGGTAGACGCAATGCAAATCTGAAAAATAAAATAGTTTTATAAATTAATTTACAAGTAGGTATTTAAAGACAAACTCTACAGTGATTATTCGCATTGCAGAAGTACGAAATACTAAATTATTGAAAAAACACCAATTGGAGACATGAACAAGTTAGAAGTGAATGTATTGCTGGCTGTAGTGTACAATAAAACCCCGATAATTCGAAATTCGTCAGAATTAAAAATTCATCGTAATTCGAAATTCGTTATTATTATTATTTTTTAAAATAGAGATGCGAACACGGAATACGTGTTACATCAATATTCTTACTATTTTCAAATTAAGCTAAACGCTTGTGCATTGAAAATAGGACTACCTTGCTGGTCTGAAGTGCGATTCGAACCCGCGACTTTTTGATCATGAGGCTAACCACAAGACCAACAAGCTACTACATTATATTTAGAAATTTATCACAATACGTAATTTATCATAATTCGAAATTTATCACAATTCGAAATTTATCATACTTCGAATTTTTCACAATTAAAAATTCATTAGAATTTGAAATTTGTAATAATTCGACATTTTAAAATACAAGATCCTACTTAAATGTTAATTTCATAGTTAACTAACTCTGATAATTCTAAAAACCTAGTAATTTCTAATTCGAAAGAATTTGCGCCACAAATCATTACATAATAAGTTTTATACTTGGAAATTGTTTTAACAAGTTATAAAATCGAACAATGCGCGCGACCGGGTGAAGTGTCCATTTTTGCTCGGTGCCTTGCAGAATCCACTTTATCTTTACACGTTATGTAGCGATCCCAAAAATTGGGGAATCTTGTGTGTGCCTTCTTCTGTTGGCTGCCTTGATAGGAGCTGATTGTTTTAGTTTGCGGTAATTACTCGTACTTGGACGCGTCTAAAAATGTTTTTCACTTTTTTAAATTCCCCTTAAGTTCGATTATTTTTTTATAATAACTGCGTTCGAGTCGTTAAAATGTTTAATTTCAATTGAAAAAAGTTGTACTAATTTATCGTACTAGCGTTGTTTTTTTCCTATTAATTCCAGAAGACATTTTTGCTGTTTTCTTTTACCAAAACAATTCATAAGTTGATTGATTATGTGCGTACCTATCGATCTGCGCAGGTTTATAGATCGCATATTCTGTACCCGCTCGATTCTGACCTCCCCTCTCCACACGTAGTCCAGCGTAGCTTTCTACCTACCCCCTCCCCTTGATCAAGCCACGTGGTTTATGGACACTCCGTTATGGACGATTGTTTTTTATTAAGTGTGCTTGTGTTGGTTTGAGTCGGAAAAATTAGAATCAAAATTAAAAATCGTGTACAGATTGAAGAAGCCTTCTGTAAATTCCAAGATAAGATAATAAAATTTCGATTGATCCAAACGATGATTTGATTTCTTTAGCAAATACGTCAATATCAGGTACTTAAGTAATACAAATGGCGCAATCTTTGCATTGGCATCATAAATATTATATCGGTTTCGAAATGATTTCTTGAAGTATGCAAAATACTGTCACGGGTCGTGGCTGCAAATGAGAGGTAAATGAAAACACGGGAAATTAAGTAACGATTTATTAATTAATGATTAATTAATTATTAAATGGACAAAGTCACTTAATAACACGAAATCAATTAATACACTATTCTTGAAATCACACTATTTCACAATTTATCACTCGTCACGTGAACACTTTATTATCGCTGGGAACACTTTTATTTAACACTCCATCCAATTCTTGGACGTAGTAGTCGCATTAATTTATTTCGCCACTTAGGTACTTCGCAAATTATTTCGCTTAATATTTGTCGCCCCGAAATTCCACGACTGGCCACACCGGCCGTCGTCCGCGGCTTATTTCGGGCCGATAGAAATATCAAAACTAACTCAATTGCGCGGCGCGGTGCTGCTTTAAATACGCGATACGCTGGTATTTAGGAGAAGGTTCCCGTCGCTTCTAGGCTGTTCCAGGCGTCTCTCGAGTGTTGTAGATAACTCTATAGACCATTCTAGAGCCATCCATAGTGTTGTTCCAAAGTGACATATTACAAGGAATGTGGATATTGCGCGATTCTTTCTGCTTACCATTTCGTTGCAATACGTACGTTTTTCAAGAAATTAACATTTTAACCCAGGGTTCGAGTATATATATCTGCGGATATATATCATGATATAATGGCTTGATTTTTATTTTCCATATATATCCAAAAAACTTTCTGCGGTCGTTACTAGATGGCACTAATTTTATTTTAATAAGTGCTACAAGTTATTTTTTTATATCTGCAGTCGTTACTAGATGGCGCTAGTTATATTTAAAAAAGTGTTACGGTTGTTTTTTAGTTTAATTTGTTTCATATAATCCATTTTTTATTTCACACAAAGAAACAAACACCCATAACCCTACATTAGAAAGAGCGACTTTAATAACTTGTATATCATAATTGCATATATTACCTTATTCAATATGCAATTTATTTATTCAATAAATAATAATAACTCTTGAACAAAATAAAAAAATAAATTTCCTAATTATTTTGAGTTTGTATCAATTTTTGATATATCGTCGCTATATATTAGGTCCTTACATATGAAATTGACGTTTTTCCGTACTGGCAAATTTGATCTCAAATATCTTCTCATTGGTTAGGAATTCCAAATCCAAATTTATACAGCTATTTACTCATGTATTTGTGTTTTGAAAATTATAATTCATTTGTTTTTTCCTCAATTGTTTTTTTCTTTGCGTCACTCAGTTTATAAAATGAAAAACTTGAAATATCGCGTTATTAACGAGTACGAGTTCCACCGTGGCACCAGTGCTGCAGAAACGGCTCGAAGGATTAATGATGTGTATGGCGACGGTGCCGCAAAAGAAAACACAGTGCGTTTTTGGTTCCAACGTTTTCGTTCTGGAAATTTCGACCTGCAGAACAAGCCCCGTGGACGGCCGGAGACCAATGTTGATAATGAAGAATTGAAGGCTATTGTGGAAGCGGATCCATCGCAAACCACATCCGAGTTAGCTGCAGGCTGCGGTGTTAGTGATACAACTGTTTTAATCCACTTGAAGCAAAGTGGTAAGGTGAAAAAGCTTGAAAGGTGGGTACCTCACGAATTGAGTGAAGCAAATCAACAAACGCGCGTTGACTGCTGCGTTGCATTACTCAACCGGCACAATAATGAAGGGATTTTAAATCGAATCATACCTGTGATGAAAAGTGGATCCTGTACGATAATCGGAAGCGCTCATCGCAATGGCTGAACCCTGCCGAACCAGCCAAACCATGCCCCAAGCGAAAATTGACTCCAAAAAAGTTACTTGTGAGCGTTTGGTGGACTAGTGCTGGTGTCGTTCACTACAGCTTCTTAAATCTGGCCAGACGATTACGGCAGATGTCTATTGTCAGCAACTGCAAACCATGATGGAAAAGCTAGCTGCTAAACAACTTAGGCTGGTTAATCGCTCTAGGCCACTGCTGCTTCATGATAACGCTAGACCACACACTGCACAACAGACGGCTACCAATTTAGAGGAGCTTCAATTGGAATGTCTAAGACATCCACCTTACTCTTCGGACCTTGCTCCAACAGATTACAATTTTTTTCGAAATTTGGATAACTTCTTGCAAGGGAAAAAATTCAACTCCGATGGGGCAGTCCAAACCGCCTTCAAAGATTTTATTGATTCCCGTCCGAATGGTTTTTTTAGTAAAGGGATTAATGAACTACCTATGAGATGGCAAAAGTACATAGATAGCAATGGTACATACTTTGATTAAATAAATATATTATAATAAAAAAAAATCGGCTTTATGTTCCTCCCATACTAAACTCAATTTCATATGTAAGGACCTAATATTTTGAAAAGTAACCGAAATAAGAGATATATCTCGTATTAATTAACGCACGCCCCTAGTATTTGTGTATCTCGCTTCACTTTATACAATACAAACTTACTATATCGCCGTCTATGGTTAAAATTTGTCATTCCCATGATCCAGTATAGTTTATTGTTTAGTAGATTATGGAGCGATATTCTTTTTTACGTATAGGTTATATGATATTCATCCAAATTATGAAAATATCGAGGGTAGAAAAAGAGCGGTAGTGATTATTTCGAACTTTACAGGAAAGCAAAATATTGTTTTGTTAAGGGGTTACGTGTAGTCAGGATTTAAATAAAATCGATTTTTTTTGTATTTTCTTAAAGCAAAATGTTTAAAAATTTTGTGTGAAAATATCAACCCGATCCGGTTATTAGTTTTAAAGATATCCAACGATAACTGTAGGGCCCTCTGCTGCCGCCCGTACTGTCACGCGGACGGTACTAGAGCCGGCCGGGCTGACAAACGGGGCGACTGCTACGGAACGCGGTTTTTACCTGATTAATTCTAAGAATAATGTACGAAATTTCTTTTATACTTCTACTTTTAGACATAAGACCCATTAGGCTAACTGAGATTTGATTTAGTGTTAGTATTTCAGTGGCAGTGAAACCCAGCAGTCGATAGGTAGTTGTGCGTGTATTATAATCATTTTCAAAAATTTATAATGAGACGTCATGAAGGTATGCAAGGAATATTAATGATTGCCAATGCATAGGATTAAGTTATGGACCTAATGCACACCGATATGATGAAAAATTCGATATAGAGCGCACAAAGATTGCTGACCAACGTGCAAATCGGGTCACTCGAGAAGGCAAAATGAGACGTAGATAAAAAAAATCGACATCTTGGAGTCTTACACATCGGCACAAGATGTATTATATGTACCAAAAATAGACGACTCTACGTAAGTAATTTTTTAAATTGTATTTGTATTAATTATTTATGCATAAAACTTTAAACGCGTTTTTCTCAAAATAACGTTTTCAAAAACGACATTTTAAAAACTACTCGACAGATTTAAATGAAATTTAAACATCATATTTTAGGCATCAAAAACTTGTGCTTAATCGAAGGATTTTTTTTTATTAAACTTTTTTTTTATAAATAATAAATGAGTGATTTTTTCCTTCAAAATTCATCATTAAGCTTTCAAAGACCGACATTTTGCCAAATTTGAAAAAAATAAAAAAGCTTCCATTAAGCACAAGATAAACTATTGAACTACTAATTTCTTTCTGTTTCATTAAATTTAGATAAACCACTAATAAGCACTGATGGACACCGCGAGGCACCATTTGCAAAACAGGGGTCAAGAATCGAGACCCTATCGTGGTCCAGTATTAATAATTTTAATTGAAATTTTTGGTATAGTTACTTAAAATATAGTGTAAAACATTGGTATTATGTAATGAACCAAAACATTAAACAAACGTTCAAAATTTTTTATGAAAATGTCTATTTTTTTGCGCCTCTGACTACACGTAACCCCTTAATCTAAGTTTGTCAACATTTCTTTTATTATTAAACGATTTTCATATGTGTTTTGGATTAATAAATACGAAAATCGTTTAATAATAAAATAAACATGAAAAAAAAATGACAAAATCAGAGTGACAGAACATTACTTTGCTCTCCTGTAAAGTTCGAAATAATCACTAAAGCCCTTTTGGCTTTCTACCCTCGATTATATAATACACCTTAAAATTATTTTTCCATGCTTACTTTCTCATATAAAAACTTCGTTTCTGTGAGACATCTATAATACATCTTGTTCAATTCTGGTGTATCCCAAATAATTAATAATATATTATATATGTCTCATAGAGACGAAATTATATTTTTATGGGAAAGTATGCATGGAAGTCAAAGGGCTTATGACCTGTCGTACGGCTGGCTAAAGTGACCTATGTAACGTTCACCATTTCCACCCATGATAGAATACCATGTCTATCAAATTTTTGGAAGTTGAATATACATATTTAAATTTTACGACATGTTCCGTATATATGTTGCAACAATGCTCAGCGCGGCCGGCACCCAAAGCTTTTTCATTCCCCTTAAATGACCACAGATGTCACTAACGAGATATCTATAATATATTGGTTGATTTGATAGTGATGGGTCCGCTCTGTACCTAGTAACTACTACAATGTGGTACTACATTACATTGAAGTGTACACTTCACACCTTTTGAAGTTAGTGCACACTACAAATTACACACACTTCAAAGTTATTGAAAGTACATACTTCAAACGGTACATTTTTTTGTGAAATTTATGGAAAGTTGATGTAGATAAATGAAGAAATTTTTAGAACTCAAAACAACCCCCCCCCCCATGGTTTTATTTGTCTTATATATATTTATATATGTTTTCCGGTGACTTTTCTTTTTTTTTTTTAGTCACCAAACTTTTTATTTTAGGAAAAATAACAAAATATTGATATTGTACTGTAACACTACAATTACTTCCCTTTATTAGTACTACAATTTTGTAGTACTGCAATAGCTCACTTCATTAATGCTATAATTACTTCACTTCACTAGTACTACAATTTCGTAGTACTACAATTGGTTCACTTCATGTAGTTTTTACTACAGTTGTAGAGTACACCTTGTGTAGAGTACACCTCAAACTGGTGAACGTGTGTGTGCTGTAGTCTTCATTTAGAAATGTAGTTTTTCCCTTCGCTAGTTGATTAATAATGTCCCTGTGACAAAAATCCAGCACATGGAATAATTTTCACGAGGAAATAGAGATTTTGAATGCAAACCGTACCTTAAACTGAATTTTCTGTACGTAATTTCGTCGAGTGTCGACTGGGTCCTGCACCCAAAAGCCGTCCGACAGGTACGAGAGACGAGGCTTGACGACGGCCACGTCGACCAGGTAGACGATGTCGCAAAGCGAGTCGATGGTCAGCCATATGGGGGTGTTCTGCGGGGTCTGGTAGGGGAAGGACCAGCGGAAGGGGATGACCCAGCTGTTGTAGCAGTAGCACAAGGTCACGGTGACGAGCCACATCAGATAGATGATCCCTGCAAATAAAGAAAATCAAGGTTAGCTTGGTGGATGTAAAAGCAAAGGCAGCAGTGTCCCACTAAGGCGTTCCTGAGATAAATACAAAAAACCAGTCATTACGCAAGGAAATTTCTTTGGAATCCATGAGACCTATATCTTATTGTATAAGTTTTCACTCCCTTTCTTTTAACTCGTAGCGTCTGCGGTTTGTTGTCTGCCGGAAAAACTTTGGATCGATTTTTAACCCTTTTCCCGTGATCCAATCGAGCTGAAACTTTGCAGGCAGACTCGTGGCGACGATTAAAAAGATATAACAAATTTTCGTTTAAAAGGATTTAATAATTATAGTATAATTTTGGATTTTTAGAAATTTAAATGGTTTTTTCAAATTGGAATCAATATAAATGAGTAATGACCCCGACGCGTGCAGTAGGCACGAAACCTGATTCAATGAGAAAGGGAGTATAATAAAAACTCGGTTTTTATGGTTTAGTTTTTTTAAAACAATAGGCGTGATGACAGATATTGAAATAACTTATAACGCTGTATTCGCTACCAAATAGTCGATATTTTTTTGCTGCTTTAGCTATCTATATAATTGGATTTTGCTATCATTGACTTTGCTAGCTATGACGCTATTATGTCAAAATCGACGTGAACCCTCACCTTAGTATGAAGCGGCCATTTTGACAGTGAAATCAGTGACACGTCCTAAGAGGTTGATTGGCTGAAATGGACATTGCTGCCTTTGCTTTTTACACTACGATAATATTGCTGTATTTGCTTTTAATAGTGATTTGAAAGGGATAGAGTTATATTTCCTATAAAATATCGAAATCAAAACATTCTCAATTAGTGATCCTTTCTGACTGCATTCAAAACATTATATTATTGCCTTTGCTTTTATACTATTCACTTAATCGGGTCATTGCGCCCTGATGATCCTCGTTAAAAATGTCAAAATAGATTGAAAAGGTTCGTGAAGGTCAACTCACCGTGGGGATCAAAGACCACCGGACACTTCTCGTAGTCCCACCAGTCCAGGCAGGGCTTCCTCCTGCGCTCGGGCGACGGCTGCATCTCCACAACCTCCGGCTTGATGTCTTCTTCAGAGTCAATTCTTCAAATGGTACCACATTCAATCAATTACGCATTAATAATCATGATTGCTGAGTGAAACTCTGATTTTACATTTTTTGTTTACCCCGAATTTACGTTTTCCCGCAATTTACAACTAAATTTTCTGTATTTGGAGAAGACATACGTATATAAAGTTGGAGTATCGATGCAGATAAGTTAGAAACACATATTCCAATATGTATACGTGTTGGAAGTTAAACTTCTTTGGTACATTTAAAAACCACGTTTTAAGACAATATTATATTAAAAACTATAAAAATATACATTACCACAACCATAATGGGTTACAAGATTTACAGCAGACATTTCCAAACTGATGACATTCTCTCAAACTCAGCTGTATGCAGTCAAACATCGATAATAACATGAATTAGAGAAATCTGTACAAGATGGTCTATTTTGGCATTTCGATTAAACAGCTAAAATCGTAATTCAATAAACAGTTCTAATTTTCAATTCAATAACCAATCATTCGTCAGCTTTTGAATTGAGCATCTTTATCATTGGTGCTCGATTCAAAATGGTCGACAATGCATTATTTATATTACTGAAAGACTAATTTCAAGTGAATACATTTTTTACAGTAATGCAACAACCGTAAACAATATATAAAATACATATAAATGTTACTCTCTTTGACGGTTAACTTCTTTCATTTGAAATTTCACTTTAGCAATTAACTTCATGGTCTCGCATTTCCGCTACATGCTGCGAACGCCCAGCGTGCGCGACTTCCGTTACAATAAAATTAATACCCTAAATGCTCCAAAATAAGTATAACTTCAAAAACGCATGTAATTAGAATTAAATGCATAGTAAATATCAACCTTTCTGTAAAATGTCACATTGAGTAGATCGATTATCGAAGATGTGTTGATATTCTGTGTTACTCTGAAAATAGCAATATTGGGATTTCAGATCTTTACCCCCAATCTTGACAGATATGTATAACATTGTATTGCCACCAATTTCGTTGTTTTAAGTTTGGCATGTTTGAAATTAATGAATTCAATCAATCTGAAAGCTCTATAACGTAAAAAAATGTTATTTTATTCACAATTACGAATAATGAGCTTTCTAATTGATTGAATTCATTAATTTCAAACCCGTCAAACATAAAGCGTCAAATAAACGGTCACAATTTTAAACAATAACTGTCAAGATACAAAAATAGCAATATTGGTTGATTCAGAATACGGATAAATACCATATACAGGGTTATTTGGAAAACATTAATAACCTCGCAGGACTAAATACCTGTCTTGATTATGATTCGAAAATGCCCAAGCTATCATGACCTAATATCAATAGTTATGGAGATATGCGACATCAAAGTTTGCATTTTTTTTTCAATATTTCTGACTTATTTTTTGTAAAATGTTGGACTATCAATTCAGTAACCTATATCGATTGCGAAAAATTCATTTGTTTCACTACAAGTTAAATAAAATGATAAAAACCCTGTCCAGAATGTTTTTATTATTTTATTTGACTTGTACTAAAGGAAATGAATTTTTCATATTTGATATAAGTTACTGCAATGATGGTCCAACGTTTTACAAAAAATAAGTCAGAAATATTGAAAAAAAAAATCCAAAATTTGATGTCGCATGTCTCCATAACTATTGGTATTAGGTCATGATAGCTTGAACATTTTCGACTAACAATCAAGGCAGGAATATAGTCCTGCGAGGTTATTAATGTTTTACAAATAACCCTGCAAACGTCTCTTGGTCCATGCGGAGACAAGAGGAGCCCGTGGGACTGTGGAAGTCGTGAGGTGAAGGTGAATGAAGAAAATGTCAGTTACCTCCTCATCAGAGACGGCGACGTGCTGCCGTCGCTGGACGGGGTCAGGGGCAGCTCCACCCTGGTGCGGGAGCGGGCGGCGCGCTCCGCGAAGCGCCTCAGCAGCTCGCTCATGCGGTCTCGGGCGGCAGCCTCTCTGGACCAGAGACGGTTAACTTCAGAACATTTTGAGTGGGTCCAAATTTTTCAGCACTGGATTTCGTCCCAGAGACATCGTTAATCTAGGTATATTATAGATGTCTCATAGAAAGTAGAAGAGAATCCTTTGATTCTGCACATTTTTACCAGTAGAATAAAACTCATAAAATTTACTGTCTAAGAATTTTTTTAAGGTATTTTTTATTGCTCCGCTGTTATTGATTGTTTTGCAGTAAACATTTATCGAGGAGCTTGAAAAAGTGAATGCTGTCATAAAGCTCTATGGATCTACTCTATAAGTGCTAGCTGTTAATTAATTATTTTCTTCCACAAAGCTTTCAATTTGTCGTTTTCAATAGTAGCTGGACTTTGATTCTAATGTCTCTATTTTTTAACTTTTTGAACCAATGATCCACTATTTGTATCCATCACGCAATTGCGCGCTTTTGAAAAAATTTTAAAGGTTTTTTTTTCAATCCCATTTTTGAAAGATTGACGTTTTGAAAATCAAATGCCCACACAACAAATAATTTTAGAAATAGACTATAGACCGCAGATTAGACTAGTGAGTGATGAACAAAAATAAATTAACAAATAATTTCTATAAAAACCAAATTAAAATAATGTATATAATATTAAAATAGTCCATTATTTTTGGAACGTCCGAATACATTTTTATTTAAATCGTTTGTATCTGACAGGTATATACAGAATGTAACACAATACTGCACAGTTAGGTTAGATTAAGTTAGGTTCACTATATTTAAATTAACTTTTTTCGAATATTCTTTAATTCAAAAATGATTCAAACGATTTACATACAATAAGTCAGAAAAATCGAAAAAATGTACAAACTGAAGTCGCTTATCTCCTTTGATGTTAGACAGAATTATTAACATTTTAAATACATAATTGAGGCAAAAATCTACCTGTAAAGTATAGTAGATTAGCTCCGCTATTATACTTCGTATTTACGACAAGCATCTAATAAATTTATTAACATTGATTGTAAGTAAATAATACATGAATATATACATTTAAGTACTTTTACTTTTTAACGTTCAATTATTGTCCAGTTTAAAAAAATAGTTAAAAAATCGTTTAATGATATACTCTCGTAAAAGTAGCTCGTGTTTTTTTTATAATTAATCGATGTTTAACC
This sequence comes from Agrypnia vestita, assembly GCA_016648135.1. NCBI lineage: Eukaryota > Metazoa > Arthropoda > Insecta > Trichoptera > Phryganeidae > Agrypnia > Agrypnia vestita. The sequence continues at coordinate 32,695 of JADDOH010002257.1, forward strand.
TTCCCAGTGGTTCATATGTAAATATATAATTTCTTGACATACCTATTAGTATAAACTCTGCTGAACATTAAAAATCCATCATGTCTACTACGGTCATTTTTTAAAAATTAAGATTAATTACAAGTCTACAGAAATATTACAAATTAATCTACTACAATATTAATTCATTAACTTATGATAAAATGATTAATGAAAAAGAATGAATCACACATCATTAAAATAAACAACGCTGGAGTTACGGGGATAACGACATGGAAAACAATCATTTAACTTTTAATACCATTCTTTTAAGGGGAAGTTCTCAATCAAACTAGTGCATTTCATTTCTTCAATCAACGAAAACCACAAAGCATGAAATGAAACCAAAAGGGTAGAAAGATAGATTATGTAGCCTGCAGTCCAAAGCACCAACCGAAAAAACCTCAAATTCGTAAAACAACTCTAAAAGCAATAAAGGAAATACAACGCTAATAGAAAACACATAAATAAACGTACTCTCAGAAAAATAGAACGGTTCAGTACAAACGTATTACCTGCTCACTAAAGGCATACCCTGGGATTCGAAGCAGTTGCATTCCGTACAAATGACACGTAACCTGAAACCCCGCAGATTAGACATTACTTCCCGTGACGAATAATTGAGAAAATAATGTTAAAAAATCGATATACCGTTCCTAAGTCGATTTACTGACGCGTGCAGTGAGACGATATTTGTCCAATTTTATAAAGCTACATTTCATCCGTGAACAGTCTAGTGATAGGTCCTCTCTGTACTAACTACTACAATGTAGTACTACATTACATTGAAGTGTACACTTCACACCTTTTCAAGTGTAGTGCACACTACAAACTACGCAAACTTCAAAGTTATTGAAAGTACATACTTCAAATAGTACACTTCATTTTAAAGCGAACACTACAAAGTACACACACACTTCAAAGTTATTGAAAGTACGAGTACATACTTCAAATAGTACATCTTTTTAGTTAAATTTGTGAGAAGTCGATGTAGATAAATGAAGAAATTTTTGGAAATCGAAACAATCCCCCCCTATGGTTTGAAAAATTTTAGGACTAAATGAAAAAATCACCGGAAATTGAAACCCTCCCCCCCCCATGGTTTTGAAAAATTTCTAGTAACACACTTTTCAAGAAGCACTTCTTATAGGTCTTACAACTTTGTAGTACTACAATTAGTTCACTTCATTAGTACTACAATTTTGTAATAGTGCAGTAGTTCACTTCATTAGTATTACAATTAGTTCACTTCGTGTGTTTTTTACTACAAATGTAGTGTACACTTTGTAGTCTTCAAACTGGTGAACGTGAGTGCGTTGTAGTCTTCATTTTGAAATGTAGTTTTTCCCTTCGCTAGTGAACACACTCTAAGGGTTCGCACGCACTCCTAGGACCACTAAAATAATGGAGCGTGTATGTGTGAAAAGTTATATTCAAAGATAACTAAACTTCGTTAAAACTTCGATTAAAACATCAACATAATAAATTTAAAAAAAAATCATTAATATGTCTTTTTTTAATTCATATTTCGTAATTATAAAAATAAGAATGATTCATTAAAATATCAGGTGTTTATAAATTGATTGGTAATGATTGTGAATATTTTTATATAGGAATAACATGTAGAAATTTTGATGTCAGAGTTAAGAAACACTTGTTTAAGTAGAAACAATTAGGCCGGCCGCACTTTGGATACGAATTATTACGTACGCATTCGTACGACTATTTTCGTACGTACGGAGCGCGAACATTGATTGTGTCTTGCGTTGGTCACGATCAGTTACTTTTCGCATTTCTCCAATAACGTTTGTGCCAAATGAATAATCTGTATCTTCTGGAAAACTCTATTATGGCAGACTTAAATAATGACAAATTTCATGACTATCTATCTAATAGATTCACAAATGCTGGGGAGAATCGAAGTGCAACGAGAGCTCATAACATCGGAGAAATATTAAAAAGTTTTTTTGTTCGAAGTACATAATTATACCTCACCTTCATCAAACCAAATTATTTATTAGTTATTACAGGTATTTTTTAGTTCTTTAGAGATTCTCCGCCATGATTTGCGCTGATGGTCACGTAGTTGAATCACTTTGGTCCCACAAACATTTGTGGTCATGTGTCGAATTGACAAAATTTTCAATATCCATCGTACGAAATCGCAAAAATTTCCGAACAAATCCGGATCGTGTCGGACGCATCGTGTCGCATCTATACGTGCGTACACGCACTACTAAACAGTGTACATTGTACAGTGTGCGATGTTCAGTACTACTTTGATGGTCAGGAATGGACTTGCGTATTCGTACGTATACGTACTACTCAATTTCGTACGAAAACGCATCCAGTGTGCGGCCGTCGTTAATATTCCGAAAATGATAAAATCCCTTACAAAAAATATTTCTCACATTTCTGCAAGGTTTTAATAATTTTATTTGACTTTTAAAATTTTAATATTTCATATAAGTTACTGTAGTAATAGTCCAACGTTTTACAATAAATAAGTTAGAAATATTGAAAAAAAGTTGCAAAATTTGAAGATTCTAAACACACGTGTTTGCTTTTGAGCGCCCTTGCAATCCTAGTCTGTACACGGATGAAGCATTTCTCTCGTCTCTCGAAAATTTGGCGGTAAATTTCGGGATGCATAGTTGGTCATTCTGTTCCGCGTGCAAAATGACAGCGAACGGTGGCCCGCTTCGCGCTCAACTCTGTATTGTTCTTAACCGCGTTTCAAGGAAAAA
>JADDOH010002258.1:0-63197 GCA_016648135.1 Agrypnia vestita
AAAATATTTCATGTTTGACAATATAACATAAGTCTATACGGGGTCTACGATGAGACATTTTTCACTCAACACTTGTTCTGACCCACCACCCCGTGGATGTTTACGATACGACATATAATTTCGCATTTCCAATAAAATAAAAATTGTCCGCGATTTATGTACATTTCGGAATATTATTTGAGCAAATCAGTTTATTTCTATTGAATAATATTCAGTATTATAATTAAGATAATTAAGATCTCGGTCGTGGCCCACACGAGACCGGTGAATATAAATAGAAAAAAAATCAAAATAAAAAAGTGAGTCACAATATTAATATCGCAATTATTACTATTTTGCGATATAAAATATTTAAAAAATGATGCAATCGTATTTATAACGATTTTTTGTTATGCCTTGACTTACATTCGTGAATTGATTTAAGGTTATTTCGTAGTATTTTTCTGTAATTTTAATGGGCCAAAACATATACAAATACAAATACATTAAAAATAATTCTCAACAAAGATATTTAAATGTGAAACAGTATTGTATAATTAATTGATTCGAAAAGCGTTTATTTAAATTATTATTTTTCCTCTTCATTTTTCCTCTTTATACGCATAAGATCTATGGTATTTTTGACACTGAACCACTTTCTTAAATCACACAGCCAAGACAATCTCTTTCTTTTATTTTCCCCTATACGTACTTCTGCTGCCTTCTGTTTCCCCTTACACCTCTGTTGCCTACTATTTCTCTGATATATCTGTTGCATTCTATTTTTCTCTGTACTTCTGCTGCCTTCTACTTCCCTCTACAACTCTTATGCTTTCTATTTCCCCTACACATATATACCTTGTATCTCTGCAGTCTTCAATTCAATTCAATTCAATTTCCCCCTAAAGCTTTGCTGCCTTCCGTTTTTCCCTACACCTCTGCTGTCTTCTATTTCTCCCTGCACTCTTCTGTCGTCTTCTATTTTCATCTTTATTTTCACTTTTATTTTAACTTTTTAAAATCAATAAGATTTAGGAGATGCCGAGTATCACTTAAAATAAAACCTTTCCCCTCCATAAATTGTAGCAATTTATCAGACTCTATTTAATTATAACTAGCAATTCACAAAAAAATATTGTGGACACATTTTTATAAGTGTGCTCTGACTATTAATAAAATTATAGCAATATCATATTGTATCAAAAACACTAACAATAATAATATTTTGACGTTTCTAGTCAAGTATTTATTTTTCATAGAATTTAAAAAAAAAATTAAATTAATATATCAACATATTATGTTTGTTAATATTGCACTCTCATAGGAAATACGCAAATCTAAAAGTATCAGAGCTTTAGGTAGTCGGGAAGTAATTGATATTTCAATTATTAAATTTAGAGACAAAAAACAAAAAAAAGACAGGTGAAGCTAAATTAAAGTGTGCTCAAGATTGAAAAAACATATTTTACATAAATGTAATGTAGTTCGTAAAAAAATTTCTAGCGGTACCTATATAATTGCGTTCCAGTACCAACCCTGATGTATGGAAGTGAAGCCTGGAATTGGCAAAAGAGGAATGAAAGTAGACTGAATGCGGTGGAAATGCGGTCACTAAGACGTTTGTGTGGAAAATCTTTGGTCGATAGAGTGAGGAATGAATAAATAAGAAGTAAATATAATGCTGGCTGTAGTGTGGTAGATAGAATAAAGAAAGGAGTTCTGAGATAGTTTGGTCATGTGCAACGTATTAACGAGGAAAGTATGGTTAAGAAAATACATGAGGCGAGTGTTGAATGCAACAGGAATAGAGGGCATCCGCGAAAGACCTGGCACGATCAGATACTGCAAGTATTTGAGGATAGCCCTTTTAAAAACCTCAACAACCGTAGAACTTGTACGAGAAGATGTATGAATGTGGCCGAAGCAAAAGTGGTGTGCCAGGATTGAAGAGTGTGGCTTTCTGGGTAACGGCGTGATGGTTAGTTAGTTAGTTAGTAAAATAATTTTTATCTTCAAATTAATGATAGTGTATAAGACACCAACAGTTGTTATGTGAGGCGCCCTTGGTGTGAATTTTTTGCGAAATTGGCGCCATATAAATAATTCAAAGATATTGTTATTTAAAAACAATCAGTTTAAAATAAAATATCGCAATAAAAACAACATTTTTACAATAAAAATTGATAGAATATTAATCACGCGCGGTCGCCAATCCATCCCAGCGCGGGCCGCTTAAAATTCCGCCGCCCGTCTGTCCGAACCTAAGACTGGAATTCAAATTTTTCGCATATTTGTCCAGTAAGCACATTATTTAGTGGCGCAAGTATTTATGGCCGAATATTAATGGCGCGGCACTTGTTGAACCGCTGCTCGTCTCTTGACTACAGGCCGCATCCTGGTTGGCTGCCGTCTCCCATAGAAACGGGAAGAATGAGAAAGTTATCGGTTATAATATTGTTTAGATTAATTTTTTTTAGAAATAGAGATTCGAACACACAATACGCGTCGCATCAACAATCTAACTATTTTGAATATTTTGAGTTTTGTTCAAATTTTTCAGAACAATGCTGGATTTTTGTATGATGTTTGGCCTTCCCAGATATTGCAGCGCTTCCGGTATGTTCACTGAGGGGCGTGTTCCCAACTTTGCAGCCCTCTTAAGATCCAGGGTGGCAGGGATGAGGGAAAGGATATACAGCTCCGGAAATATCCTTATCCTGGAAGCCCGCCTTACTCCAGCATCCAGCATCGATGCACACTGGAGAAAGATACTGGCCCCGCATAATTGACTTGCCATCGCTCGCTAAAGCCGATATTTTACCATATATTTCTTTTAATACTTTTAATACTTATAATACTTCTCTTCTATTTTATATGATTTTCCTATTTCTCTTTTGTTTTATATAATATTTTTAATGTGTGTATTTTCTTTTATATGGAATGTGTGGGATTGCACGAACCTCCCCACATTCTGGAATAAAGTTATATTTATTTATTTATTTTTATTTTGTCACAGGGACACCATTAATCAATTAATGTATATTATAGATGTCTCTCAAAGACGAAACTGTATTTTTGTGAGAAAGTAAGATAAAGGATATTACTATAAAAATCCCGTAATCAATAAATTATAGAGGTCTCATTTGAGTCGTATATTTCCAGACACCGCTAACTCCATACCAAAAATATTTACAGCAGGTCAAGTAATTTATACCTTATTGTGTGAGATGTTATTACCTACACTGTTAGTTTTTATAGAAAGGTTGCTATAAATGTAAAGAAACTTTCTAGAAAAACTAATAGTGTAGGTAATAATATCTCACACAATAAGGTATAAATTACTGGACCTGCTGTAAATTTTTTTGGTATGGAGTTGGCGATGTCTGGAAATATACGACTCATTTAGCGACATTAGAACAATTAGCGACATCTGTGGGTATTTAAGGGTAATGAAAAAGCTTTGGTGCAGGCCGCGTGGAGGATGCTTACAACACACATGTAAAGCGTGGTACGTAATTTAAATATATATACAACTTCAAAACTTAGTAGACATGGTATATTCTATCATGGGTGGAAATGGCGGACGTTACATTGTGTAAAGTGATCACTTAAGCCAGCCGTACGATAGGTCGTAAGCCCTATGTACACCCAAAAGACTTCTATACATACTTTCCCATAAAAATACAGTTTCGTCTCTGTGAGACATCATGTGAGACATATTATAGGCACATTAATCTTACTATTTTCATATTAAGCTAAAGGCATGTGCTATGAAAATAGGACTAACTTGCTGGTGACCTGGAATGGGGCTCGAATCAATCTACCAGACAACAATCAACTCAGCATAAATAACATAACAAAGTTGGAAACCCTAAAACTAATACACGAACTAGCAAATGGTAATATAAAAGACAGGGATATCAAATGACAGAAAATACACGAAACACATCAACATCACACCAGAATATCAAAAAACTACTACATAAAAAATGCCAAAACAAAAACTGGACAATCACGACTTGCTTACAACGGCCTGAAACTATATTATAACGCAACAAACAATATAACTGAATATTTATATATACAAAAAAGAATTGACAAACATAATTACATACAAGAATATAATTTCTTATAAATTTACTTTAGTTATCCAAATTTTGATATATATACATGAAAATAAAATTTACATAGACCCCCGGGTCTCTTATATTTTATTCTAAATAAAAAAAATCACTGACCACTGGATCACTAGGCAAGAATCATAACCACTACATTGCAACCACTACACTCCACTACATTGCACTAGAATCACAACCACTAAGTGCAACAAATTATATTTTCGTAGTTTATTGCTTCAATTCTCGATTTGTTTTACATTTGCTTGAACGCCAAGTAATTAGATACATTCGTGTGTATTATTAATGATTACGCACACACACACATACACACTAACACACACACACACTAACACACACACACACACACACACACACAACACTAACTAAATGACTTAGTTTTAGGGTTTCTCGTAATTACCCACAGATGAAGAATTTGAACGTTTTCGTAAACATAATACAGTTCTTACGATATAAACAACAAAAAAAAATAGAAACTGGTTTGTCGGGAAATCGTATGTCGGTAAATGGCTTGTCGGGAAATCGGCTGTCGGGAAGTTGGCTTGTCGGGCAATCGGCTGTCGGGAAGTTGGCTTGTCGGGCAGTTGGCAAGGCGGGCAACCCTCTACCGGACAGTCGGCTATCGGGAAGTTAGCCTGCACCCTTTTCGAATTCCGCCCATCTTCCAAAATTAATCGTACCCCCTCGTCCACCCTATCTTAGTATTTTATAGCACGATGGTCGAATGTGGCGATGCCTCCATGTTTTTGTCGTTGACTGTGATGGTCGGGCGATCTGAACAGTTGATCCAAGTGGCGGGTGTGTTAATCTCGCACTTACACGACATCGCTGTCAGATGAAGACATTCGAGTGCCCGAGGCGCCACTGGATGTTGTATTGGCAGTGCGCACGGAAGTCCGGTTCCAGCACTGATTTGAGGCATAACAGGAAAAAGAAGAATGAAAGTGGAATGAACGAAAGGAAATGCGGTCACTCAAGCGTAATATGTAAGAAAATTGGTCATATCGATTGTTCAATCTTCTGCAAGTATAACATTTAAAAAAAGCCTTATTAACAAGATATCAGACAGACAGATAGATAGACAAATTGATACAATTATTGTAATATATCAGTTTTTCTAGAATGCTGTTGTAGAGTCACATCTTGAATGCTTTAATCATCAATCTACCTATTTTTTTAAAACTCTGGAATATCCACCACATTCATAAATATATATTTTTCAATATAGCTTCTTTCTTTAATCCAGACATTTTGTATTTATATACAGCTGTATTGCTCACATATCTTTATGGTGTATTTATTTTTCTCTTTTTTTTCTTGTCTCTTCCTCTTTTTAAAAATTAGATCTGTCCTTTCCTCCCCATTCCTGATTCTCATTTTACCTAAACTATTTGACTCTCTTTGTTTGTTCTTAACTTGAACCTATATTTTTGTGTGTACCTACAGTTAAGTTATTTCTGTTAACTATTAATAAATAACATGTGTTTTACTGTTAGTTTCCCGTGTACAAATAAATAAATAAATTAAGTCGCTTCATTACTGTTTCAGCGAGTGTCATTGATTCCATTTCATATATATTTTTTTCATTTGTTCATCATGTTTTCATTTGTTATTAATTAAACGACAAAGCAAATAGCTCCCAAAATTATTGTTTATTGCACGTTTTATGAACCTAACTTAACATATTCACCTAACTAAACCTTATCTAATCAAACTATTAATCTTATCTAATATGTTTCTGTCCGTAATAATCTACCTACGAAAAAAAGTATTCAGAAAATCAGTGTCCGTAAAGATTACGTCCTCAAAAATGTGTCCGTAATATTCTTGTATGGAAAAATTCGGGCACGGTACATATACTGAAAATAGCATTGAGATGTCAGATCTTTATCCCAATCTTGACAGGTTAGTATAACATTATATTGCCGCCAATTTCGATGTTACGAGTTTATAATGTTTAAAATTGATGAATTCAATCTATCAGAAAGCTCAAACGCGTAAATAAATCTTAAGTTATTTACAGTTACGAATAATGAGCTTTCCAATTGATTAAATTAATTAATTTCAAACCTATCAAACGTAAAACATCAAAAAAACGCCGTCACAATGTTATACAATAACTGTCAAGATACAAAATAATAGCAATATAGCTTAGCTTAGTTCAGAATACGAATGATAATATGCTTGCTTTCGATAAGGAATACAATAGATATTATGTATATTATAAATTAGAAGCTGGTTAATATGATCAAAATTGATTTCACTATCCCATAAATAATTAATTCAGAGGTAATATGCAGGAATGTTTAAATATATGTATACCTAAGTATTAAACATATGCAAACATACATGTCGCTAATGTTTTATACATAGTACTTGAAATTAGGAAAAACGTTAATATTAATTCTAATATAATAAATACGCGGACGAAATTTTTGCATAATCCTATTTTGAATATTTTTCCACTTAACATTCCACATTGTCCAGATGACCCATAATAATTAACACCTCGAACCCCCCCCTCTCGTCACCTACCCCCTCACCCACCCCTTCACCGTAACACATTTGCTTGGTTTAACTTTTAAAAATCTTTAGTACACAATAATCCTGAAGTAGAGAACACTGTTCTCGAAACATGTGGATTGTTTAATCTAATAAAGTGGTGAAAACAAAGTGATTTGTGTTTTATTTTAATAATAATGTCACCACAAAGTTCAAGCCTTCATACAGAAGAAGAAAAAATATTCTTCGAAAAGTTGTATATATACTTACCTACATCCAATTATACGTTACTAACATCCAATTACGAATCCCTGGACACGATTATCTTTGACGGTCACAATCGCCATAATGAAATACAATCAGTTTTAATTATAAATTTCCATCTATTTTACTACACGAAATGTCACCGATAATATTTATAATCCTTTTGTTAAGTAATTAGCATTCCCTATTAAAGCAAAAAATTTGTTGTTTGATATTTTCATAACCAGTATTATAAAAACCAAATGCAGTTATGTTCAAAAGAAAATTAACAATTTTAATATTCTTTTCGGTTGTTTTATATACGTTTTAATTTATTTTAATATGTCATCATCATATAAATTTATATATCAGTGGGTATAAATAGAAAAAGCGTCATGGACTTTATATTGAAAATAATTGTATTAAAGTCGCCGCGATTGAAATATTATATAAACTGAAATTTTTGGTTTATGAATATTTTCGTTTATAAATTTTATTAAACGGTAGCGGATTTTAATTGCGCTGTAAACATTAAAAAATGTTTATTCCGCTTAATATGCATAGTCACTAATAAACATGTCAACATGCCGTATAAAATATTATGTATAATTAAATAATATTAAAATATTTCCTACTTTATTAACTATATACATATTATATTATCGATTATGCTGGAAATTATTTTATGGTACGAGGTCACTCAATAGATTTTTGTCCCGATATAATCCTTTTCATTCTCAGGACAACAGCGTCTTATAATATCCTTAACAAAATAGACGAGACATACTCATGTAAAACTCACTAGGCGTAAAGTTTCTATGAAAAATGTCAACATTCATATCATTATGGTAGTGGTGATGTATATTTTTACATTTGTATAGTTTAATTCGTTGTTTTTTATGTGTGTTAAATAATTATAACTTCTAACGCGTGCACATAAGTAGACACACCCACTTTTTAAAAAAAATATTAAATCAATTACAGTGTATTGCTCGAAGATTAATTTTACAGGTAGGTATCATATATTTCTTAAACATAATCAAAAAAAATAATATAATCATAAATAAATATTGTAAAAAACACCTGTATCTGTCTGATGAGGTATTTTCTGCTGGATCGTAAATAACGGATTAACTATCCATTAAAAACAAATCATTTTATTTCAGAAATGCCGTCCTCTTCCGCAAGCAAATACCCGAATACGAAGTCCCTAGCTGCAGAGACGATAAATCAGCGAAGAGCTGGAGCCGCATCAGGTGACTTTACGACCAGAGCTATCCTTGGTGTCTTTGATTAATCACTATAATAAGTAGGCACCTATTAAGGCTGTATCATTTTATTAATTCAGCGATTAAATATCGATGGCGCTATGCGTTAAATTATGTTTAGCGCTATATTATCTACATAAATAAAATTTAAAATAAGAAGAAGAGAGGCAATGTCGATTAAAAATTGGATGCGTATACTTATGCACGCGCGGTAGACGTCTATTTTTTGGCGTACATAAGAACATGTGCATTCTGTCTAGCTTTGTTCCAACCGAAGGCATAAACAAAATCCATAGGGTGGCCCATCGCTTACGCCGGATTTAAGTTTCCCACCATTTTTTTGATATTTGATTTGGCAACCTTTATATTGGACATTTGTTATCTGATGTCGTTGAGGTAACTAAAAATGGATTGTTATACAAAATTATTACACCTCCGTCTTTGCGAGTTTAATTAAATAAGGAGCTTTAGCCACAAGACTATTTTTTGCAACGGAGACAATGCTAATCGGATTATGGAAAACCTAATAGTGAATGATATTTTTTTAAAAACACAATATTAGCAATGAAGCTCATTTTAATTTGGTTTTATTGGCAAATTTTGGGTACAAAGTTGCTCGTATTATTCATGGAAAACCGATGCACCTACAAATAATCACTGTTTGGTGCGGATTATGGGCTGGCGGTGTAATTGGACCGTTATTTTATGTGGATGAGTCTGTTCAAGCTATAACTGTAAGTGTCAAACTTGTGTGAAACTTTTTGTGGAATCAATTGACCTTTATGGATCTTGAAGAATTGTGGAACAGGATATTGTCAAATGTCATACAGCAAGAAAAACCATCGATTTGTTAAGACAACATTTTCCTGGTCGTGGTCGATTTCCAGAAATGCTGGCGCTAATTGGCCGCCGCTCCAGGATTTTATGAATGCCGAAGTCTAAACAATATCATATTTTATACTTAATCTCAATACATTAATTTTATAAATAAATTAATACTGCTCAAATAAATAGTAATGCACTGTATTTCATTTTAAAATTAAATCCGGCGTATGATGAAATTATTGTCAAACAGCGTGTACTTAATAATAATAATACCAGGCAAGGTATCAAATATAAAAGAAGACCTAACTCAAAGTAAGAATTTGATGAGTGCTACGTATGACTAAAAAGAAAAGTCTTAGAAGAAATACTAGGCCATCAATGAATGCAAAAGAAGAAATGTTTTATATAAGGGGATTAGAAATAAACGCCCCATTTTGCATGTGACAAGAATACAGGGTGACGTATTTGAATATAATTTTTGTGACAAAGAATATCAATGTGACAATTGATTACTGGCTTTATAAATATGTTTGTGTGTTTTAGATGCATTTTTTCAAAATAATATTAATTTTAAAATCACTGCTCTAGCCTTACAATCGATTACAAAAACATTTATCGTTGATAACTGAATATACAACCGCTTATAGGGCCTATCAGCAAGAAGATATCAATGACCGCGAAGCGGCCCCTATAGTCACCCGCAGGGACTATAGTCGGGACCAAAGCAACTGACGACTGTGGTTGTAAAACACGCTAATGAGAGGTCGATGGAGCTCTCACTCTCTTTATGCCCCTTATGGGGCAGTACTAGTGATGGGTAGAATTCTTTTATAAAAATATTGACATCGATATGATATTATCGTTGCATTTCAAATTATTTTTTCATAAATATTCGGTTTATGATTCAGATGTTATTATTTTTAAAATCGTGATAATTTTTAATTATCCTCTGTCACAAATGCCACTAAATGAATGAGAAAATACGAATGAGAAAATACGAATGAAAAGGCAAAATACTACATATTCCCTGTCGAACCATTACATCTTCATTCGTAAATCTATTTATCCAGCTTGTTTTTTATTTCTCTGAATATATTGAACAGGTGTTTATTAAATAAATGCAAGAAATTACAAATGCAACGAATGTGTTTTATTATTATGCGCAACCATCAAAGATGCACACCTGTGAAAAAGAAAGATTACCATCGATTAACAGAGATGTATTATATGAGGGGCATCAAAGTGTAAGCAGCAATATCCCAGTGTGTGTGAGGTATATATAAAAAAATCTGTCACTAGGACAAGGAAATTTCTTTGGAATAAGTTATTAAAAACAGTTGTCACAATACGTCTGTGTGATTAACTCAAACCTGGAGTATTTTTGTGACGTGTTTCGCTACAGTAAATAGGCCCCACGGCCTGTTGTGGCTTAGCGAAAAATATAATATAGGTTGGTACTGCCAAGATACTACGATCTACCAAAATAATTTATCTATGACTTTGACACTACTGCTTTGACTGTTGATATACGTGAAAATGAGAGGGATGAATGTGAAATTTAAGCGAGAGGTCAAATGGCTGGGTGTAACTTTTGATACGTCGGGTTCCTTTCTCTCCCATGTCAAGGCCATCTCAGACAGGGCGCGGGATTTCTACTTCCATGAAGAGGGTGAGCGTATCGAACTGGGGACTCTGGTCACCGGCTATGCGCCTAATATACAAGGCGACATATGTGGCTCAGATCACATATGCCGCTGAGGTCTGGGCGCATAGACTAAGTATGGAGTGATTTCCTCGGCTCTGAATAGAGGTCAGAGAGTGCCCTTGATAGCGCTGTCTGGTGCGACCCTCCCGGTTCTGGCGGGGGAGCTTCCTGCGGATTTGGAGGTTCAGGAATTTAGCGCCTTGCATACCCTGAGGCGGGGTCTGGAGGTCAACTACTTTGGTAGGACCATTAGGCCTCCGAATCATGAGCGGTTTCGGGTGTTGGGTCTTAGATTAAGACAAATTACGTTTGAAAAGTGGCAAGAAAGATGGGACACGGCCACCACCAGGAGATGGACTTATTCTTTCTTCCCGAGGGTGGCTGTGAAAGATAAGGGCAGCGGATATTTTCCGGTTCTGGATCACTATACGGTGCAGATACTCTCTGGACACGGAGATTTCAGGTCGAAGCTTTTCGACCTTGGACTCTCCGCAGATCCATGGTGTACCTGCGGCCGTGTGGCCCAGACGTCGGAACATATTCTCTGGGTATGCAAGATAATGAACGACGTGAGAGGGGACTTGATTGAGGGTATAACTGGGCATAGATTAATGTACCGGGCCTCCGTCCCTCTAACGAGGACCTGGTGAGGAACGCAAGGAACTTCGGATGCTTCCGTGAGTTTGTTAGGGTGTGGGTGTCCCGGTGGGAAATCCTGCGGGGACCTGAGTAAAGAGCTTGCTCTTGTAGAGCTGATCGATACCAAGTCTGATGCTTCTGGGTTGAGTTATTTTTAATCTCTGGTGTATTGTTCTTGAATCGGATGAATATCTGCCGGTCCTGACTTCCCTTGCCGGGTGTCACATTTTTGTTTAGTCTTTCTTTTTCCACTTGATGGGAGCGGATTGTTATATTATTATTATTATTTCTTGTTATCGCTATATGTACTTACTCCTTTGTATTTCTTTGATTTTGTTATTTACACTTCTATTATTTTGTTATTTTGGGTTCCTTTTACTTTTAGGTTATTTTCCTTGTATTATAATTATGCATTTTGTTTTTTTTTTAATAAAGACATATCTTGAGGCGGGGACAGTGAATGGTTTTGTTCGAGCGGCCGTGCCACTTCGCAACGGTTTGTACGACCGGTGCGGAGCAGCACGGTCCTGCTTGTTAGTTGAAAAAAAATGTCAACTTGGAGACGATTGAGTAGGACCGATATGGAAGCTTTTGCTCTAAGAACGGTCCTGGGTAAGCGGTGGGTACCATTCACTATTGCTATGTGTGCCCATTATTTTTATGCGTGGTCGTATCGACCTTCTGATAGGGAATAATTTGTGCTACAAGAATAATAATGAGATGTACCGCCCTTTTGATAAGGAATAAGTTGTGCTACAAGAATAATAATGAGACCTACCGCCCTTCTGATAAGGAAAAAATTGTGCTACAAGGATAATAATGAGACCTACCGCCCTTCTGATAAGGAATAAATTGTGCTACAAGAATAATAATGAGACCTACTGCCCTTTTGATAAGGAACAAATTGTGCTACAAGAATAATAGTAAGGCCTTCCGCCCTTCTGATAAGGAATAAATTGTGCTATGAGAATGAGAACTACCACCCTTCTGAAGTGGAATACGTGTGGAACTAGTGATGTGTCGATTTCACCATGGATCCGGAGGCTGTCAAGGCAAGACAGAAGGTAAGAGAGTGTTTCCTTCCCTATTACCCACAGATCGCTTTGTAAAACCTTTCCAATTCATCTCCCAAATAACTTATCCAAATTCACAATCCGCGTGTAAGTATGGCCGCTATCTGGTGCGGATGTCACCCGATATAACTCTGCCGTGGTAATGTCTTTCTGATAGTCGAATATGGCGGCATAAATTAACATCATAATCGTCTTCTGGACCGCTTTTAAGTTATGCGATCCTCGAACACACAATGCTTTAATAACAGATAAAAATAAAAACACTCCCAGCAAATCGCGAGCGGCCGAGACATTACGTTTTCTCATTTGAATAATACAACATTCTCCAAATGTCAAATGCGACGTCATTTTTTGACGTGTCGCGCACGCAACATTCTAGTTTCTGCTGCTAAAGACCGCTCGCCGTGCTCGCTGTGCAGGATTTATGGACCTGAACAATATGGTGAAGGAGCAGTGTTGAACCATGTAATCTTTTACAGGCTTTCATGCAGAGATTCCAGACTCTCCTTTAGATGACAGGGATTCCAGACTCACCTTTAGCGCTTGTTCAGACACAGCGGGAACCGTGCCGTTTCAGAATCGCATGAGATCCTGCGGGTCTCATTTACCTAGGTTTGTATGTGATTGTTCAGACACAACCGTGCGGTTAGTCAACCACTGCGGTGCCCGCAACCCAACCGCTAGAAAATAGACCCGCACGGCGCCCGCACGATCCTATTACTATGGGGCATTACGAGAGCGTTCAGTCGCGTTGCGGGCACCGCACGGTTCCATGTCACAACAGGAGCACGCGTGGATTATATTCCATTTTCTATGGTTATATGGATCGCTTTGACACTGAACTTTTTATTGATGAAGTGGATAAAAGACCTGCAATATGGGATATTCAGTGTGAGGATTAATCAAATATGCCAAGAACCAAGCTTGGCAGGAGTTGGTGGAGATATTTGGAAATGGTGGAAAAAAAGAGTATTTTAGAGAAGTAGGTATTTATTCACCAAAAATGAACTGACAGAATGATATTTATGTGTCTTGCCATGGAACACGGCCGTCGTTAACAAAGTAATGAGCGAATAAATCTCTGATATTCAAAGATGGAGAACGACACCAGAACTGTCAAACTGACGTTTATTTACGCGCGCACAAATCGCTTATTAACCGCGGCTGTGTGAACAGATGACACAAATCGCGTGTTTTGAAACGCGATTCTGAAACTGAACGGTTCCCGCTGTGTCTGAACAAGCGCTTAGATGGACTGCTGACGTTCACAGGATGCAGGAAACACGGATATCAAAAATAATCCTTAAATAACACACAGCGAGAGAAGAATAGAAAACAAGACTACATTGGGAGGATGCCACACTGTGGTCCATTAATTCTAATTGTAACTAGACAAAACGATAATTTTTTATCTTACAATTCTCGTTCAAATTACGAAATAGTAATAAAATCAATCCATATTTTAACTCTCTAATAAACAAAAGCATAAGTTTGTAAAATGCTATCTGTTTCTGGTCGGACGTTTAGATCAATCAGTTCCGTTGAAGACAGCACGAGCTCGGGCGACTTTATAAAAAAAATATCACCATTGATAAAATAGAAACGTACAATTTTCAGAGACATAACTGGGAGAAAAATTGCTTCAAGTGAACAGAGAAATGATATCAAATAAACAAATCGACGGTCCTTACGTATACTGTCGAATCTGCGAAAATTATTTTTCCGTTTTACTGTCTTAAGACATTAAATTTACTTTATACATCGTGGAAACTGCATCCACTATCTTTAATTCCACACTGCAAAGGCTTCCTAGACTAGCAAACAGATACGAGCAACTGGACGTCTTTGCCAATAACTGTATATTATTCAAACATATATTAAAAGGTGTATTGAAAGATTACTAGTATTTCTCGAATTGGACTTAAATAATTGATTTGTATTTGTATGTATATTTATTATTATAATATTACTTTCAATGCTTGTGCTATATCTTTTAGTGAAAAGTGAAGAGTGCTACATTAATACTTTTTTATTTTTAAATTTCTATTATATTATGTTTTTCTTATGCTTCTGCTTTTTTATACACACTTGCTTTTTTACTTTATATTATGTTTATCTTTATATATTTGTATATGTATTTTAAGTATTTTCTTTTCTCTTTATGTCATTATTATGTTTACATGTTATTGTTTTTTTCTCTTTAAACGATCTATATATTCTGATTATGTACACTTACCTATCTATTGTAAAAGCCCTATAGGGCGTTAATAAATAAATAAATAAATACATTTTCGGACAAAGTTAATAAATAATTGAATTTTCGTGTCAGACAAAGCATTTACTAAAAGAAATGTAAAACATTTTGTAACATTATCCGAAAATATAGAGTAAATAGGATCGTTTAAAATAGTAAAACGAAAATCGATTTTTTGCGGATTCGACAGTATACGTTGGGATGTCAAAATCGTCAAAGTTTGTGTATAAATTGGGTCAAACGTAACACTATTTTTTTTATATGAAATATTATACATCACTTAAAAACACAAACTTTCTAGTATAGTTATTCAATGCACGCACAAATGATGGTGTCTTTCAATTAAGTGGAGCGGAAAAAACTTAGTAAAAATCTGTAGTCGAAAAAAATTATAACTACTTTTACTTAATCCCCTTTCTCCGAAACAAAAGTTCGGGTGGGATTTGATTATACGGTATTGTTCAACGTACTACTGTACCTGTCGACCTACCTAATAGTTGATTGTCGTGTTTTGGAAGTTACTTTGAACTGGTTAGAAAATAGCTAGTCGGCTATTTTAAAAACATCATTCTTATAAAACGAGACTATAAAAAAGAGAACCTATTGGTTATTAAAAAGATCATTACTGAAATGAGGAGCCAAGCGTTTGAGCCGGGAAAAGTTCAAATATCTAAGAATAATTGTGTCAAGAAATCATGTCCTGAAGTAAATTCATAGATAATGTCTCGTGTTCCAGTTAGGTCAACCAGGCAACTTTTCACTTTCACAACTTTTCATTGCCAAACTTGAATTATTAAATTCGCCAATAAACAGATAACACAGGCGTAGTAGTGAATATACTTATCTGTCAGACGTATTGTCACGGAATGGCATGCTCAAAGGATTTACATACTGTCCGAATTCCTTGTAAATGTCATAATATTATCGAAACATCCAGAATGGCCTATAACAATCTAGGGTGAACTAAAACGTTCAGGAAATGCCTACAAACGTCCAGAAATGCCTAGAAAAGCCTAGAAACGACGAGAACGTTCGCTGAAGCGATAAACCAGAGCGAATAATCGAGCCAAGTACCTAATTGGTGAAAGAAATAAGCGATAAATACGGCGAGCGAAACTTGATGGAATGTTGTAGTGAATATCCTACGAGTGATAAATACATGTTACCCAGCGATAATAAAATGTTCGTTAACGAGTGATACATTGCAAAGAAATGTAATTTAAAGAATAGCGTTAAGTTTAATAGTGTTTAGTGACTTTATAGATTGAATACTTTTTTTATGCTTACATTTTTCTTTTTCCTACATGTCATGTAGCTTACTTTCCTTACATTTAGTTTCTCAATACATTATAATCAGCTGCTTGACTTTGTCTGTATTTTTGTTTACTTATTGTATTTTTCTATAAGGTATACAGAGTATAACAGTTCCTTTGCTCTGTTTTATTCTTTTATATACCTTGTTAACAAATGTTTTCTTTCTTTCTACTTTATTTTTTCGGTGAATTTATTATTTATTTGTAATGAGTATTTTTAAAGGCTTTATGGCAGTATATGTTAATAAAATAAAAATAACATAATAAATGATAAAATCAGAAAACCTTTATACATTACTTATTATTGCAAGAAAAAAAATGCAAATCTTGAGGAAAATATAGTATTTATAGTAAATATAAAATATAGTAGCAAGATTTGCGGCCCAAAACATGATGATGTTATCGAAAAATAATTAAGAGTAAGAAGCTCGGAACTTCGTGAACATTATGATCCAAATATCCTAAAGAAGTTGGAAATACGTGTTGCGGTATAAGATAATATAACTAACAAACTAATTTAGAGAGGCTGGAGCGTCCTGACACAAAACTCTCGCCTCATCAGCATTCATACATCTTCGCATGCAATCTCACCGATTGTTGAGGCTACAACAAGACCATCTCCCAGTATTTGGTTAAACTGGCCATGCCAAGTCTTTCAAGCCCGCCCTCTGTTTCTGGCGCTGTCAACACTTGCGTCATATATCTTTCTTACCATTCTTTCCTCATTTATTCGCTTAAAATTTCCAAACCAACTGTGCGACCCATTTTAAATTCTATTCAATATGTTCAGATCAAATAAATATTCTTTCGTAATTTTTTTTTTCTTTCATAATTAAAGCATTAGCTTTGTGGTTAGTCGTTACAACAAAGTGTTAGTTAAATTAGTATAAACCACTACCAGATTTTAGGTCTACCGGTTTCGAGACATACCCGTCTCTTCGTCAGGACCAATACTACACTACTATGTTTACAACACCATACACCACAACCATAGTATTGTTTACCTATCACCAATATTTATCACAGGCGTGTTAATCTTGTCGAGGACAAGCATGCACTAACATGCCTACAGACCGATCAGGAATCTACGAGGGAGAGAGAGTGTTTTTTCTTTACTTTGTTGTTAATGGATTTGCAAAGGTATGCTAAGTGATCTCCATTGTATTCAGTTGACTTTAATTTCTCTTATACCAACTCCAGGCAACTCCAGGAGTCCCAACATACACCGCTAGTCTTGCCGTGTTCATCTTACTCCCTGCAGTCCCCCACTATTGATATCGTTCTCAGCCTTATATCCAAAATAACACAAAAAATCATCTACTTTTTCCAAGCATTCGTTGCCTACTAGTATTTCACACGTTGTCTTACTTTCCTCCTTCACAAATCACTTTTGACTTATTAATATTCATAATAAGATACATGATATACATTTTTTTTAAATTAACTAATTTTGTGCGTGGTACAGCCAGAACTTGATTTGGGCTGACAGATTACCCGACCGAAAACTGGACAATCTTGTTCTGAGCAAGATGCTGCGAAATGTGCTCCTAGTCACGTGGTTGTGACGATCTAGATCACATACTCAAATTGTGCTTCTGATTCACTGAATATAACAATTAGATACCAAGACATACATATTATAGATGTCTCACGTCGTATGTACGAAGTCTTTATTGGGCTTTTACATTGTGTACCCTTACTTACAGGCTTACAACCTATCATATGGCTGCTTAAATGATCACTCTACAAGATGTAACGTTCACCGATTCCACCCATGATTGATGAACACCATATCTATCAAATTTTATAAGGTATATATTTATCCGTAGAGCTTATATCAGAAGATGTATGAATGTAGCCGAAGCAACAGTGGTGTGCCAAGATAGAAGAATATGGTGATCTATCTTCTCTGCCTACCTTTGCGGTGAAACGGAGTGGTGATTAATTAGTTAGTTATATTTAATTAAAACTTAAATAAAAAAATTTAATTAAAAAATAAAATAACAATGTGTAGTAAGACAGTCAAAAGTAGAAAAAAAAAGTTTTGCCATAGATAATCGGTAGTATTCTATACGATGCGGTTACTACATTGTACTTGCAAAGTTTCTGTCAGTCAGCTGCTCGTGAGTTTTGATACGTCAAAATATATTACGGTTTCTAATAAAATGGCGACAAATTACGTAGAATTTTGTTCGCACTGCGTAACAAATGTAATTAAAAATATTATAGAACATTTTAAGACCTTGACATTAAAACACAAATTTGACTGGGGTACCGTTCATACCCCGCTCCGTTCTCTATTCTATTTTCGATCTTCCGATACCCGAAGGTTAAATTCTTTAGAAATTTAATTTCTGGAAGTTATTATGCGTCCGTTCTGACGATCAATTCGTTTTATACAAAGTAAGTTAGTTTTTTGAAATTAAGAATTGCAGACGACACAATCTCTAAGATGATCTGATTGTAAACAGGTAAGCAAGGTGTTAGACGAATTGTTAGCGATTTTTTACATGCCTCCATGTTGTGTGTTGCGGCAATGGAGAAAGTAAAAAAAAGTGGTTGGATGTATGGCAGTTGCGCTTCCATTGTCAAGGTCCGAACATGGCAAAGAAAGAATAAAACCAGAGATTAAGATGCAAATTACGCCTCTCAGTTGGAGGTAAATTCGGCCATAAATAATGAATTCAAAGGGAATTAAAGAGATTTCTCATTCAAGCAGATCTAAATAATTTCTCTCGCGATGGTGGAGACTCTGTCATCGTTTTTGTGGTCCCAAAAAAAGGCTTAACAACGTGCTAAGCATTGTTTATTATAAGTTAAATGATTGAAAATCGATCTATTATAAAGGCGAATAAATGTATTCACGTATATTGCGAAGATACAACATCACACGAATTTGAAAAAAATTATAACAGCTGTGATCTCTCATGTCACATAAAAGCTTTTAATATGGTTAAGCCACCAAAGTATAAAAGGCTTTTTAATAATAATAAATTTGTTATTTAGAGTGTCATTAAAAAAATTTTAAAAATTGAAAAAAATTGCCCGAAAAAGATGTTTGCAGACGATTTTATATGCAGACAAAAACATTAAAAAAATCGAAAAAATTCATCTCAAATATTATATTCCAAGACACACACGCTATTGCTTATATTACAGTTTGGGAGACTCGATTGTAAACTATGGCTTTAACAGCTACGGATTGATGTTCCAATCATATTTAGACATAGTAAAACAACTACAACTCAGAATAATTAAAACTATAGCAAGTTAAAAACAAAAAGAAGCATGTAAGGACCAACAGGAAAACCTATTCAAAATCTTACTGATTCAAAAACAACTTTATTATAAACTGACACTGGAAGAATACGAGAACGATAGATTTAAAACATTAGTACAACATGAATACACGGCAAGACAAAGAACGAATAAGAAACTAGAAATAAAAAAAAACAAACAATTATTACGGAGACAGAACATAACAGTGCGTTATACCAAAACTATTCAACAAACTACCGGATAGAATAAAAAAGGTAACGGGACAAAAAAATATAGAAAAAATCCTTATGAGGTAGGTAGGTACTACTGTGAATTGTAAAGTGAATACTTAAAAGATAACAGTTTTAAAAATTTGTAGTTTTATTTTATATTATAATTTGAGTACAATTAATTAATGAAATGTACATATTATAATGTAATCGAATCCTTGCGATTAAACTGTAAGTACAGTTTTGCCAGAGGTAAAATAAAAAAATAAATAAATAAAAAAAAGATGTAGAGAATCCCAAGGGCGTCGCTGATTCAGTTCATCTGTAGCTCTTTGAGAACAGCGTGGTCTGCAGTCCTTCACTGAAAGTGTTAAGGATGAGTGAAAGTGATAAGAGTTACGCTCCGCGTACGTCAGGAAGTAGCCTATTTATTCCATGTTATTGTGCCTGTCACACTAAAGGCGCGTCCACAGTAGGCAGTTCTGTTAGCTCAGCTGAGTTTTACATACACAGTAGCTAGTGTTGGCGCCTTGTGCTCTTCATGTGACGTTTCTTCCCGTTGGCGTTGGTTACTTCTTCTGACGTAGCACGGAACGAATTTTCGGAGAACTTTATACACCATCAGACATAGCTTGTAGTCCACTCTTTCTGGGAATTTGAGTTAATTTAGTTCTTTGAGGAGTAGTGTGCTGTAGCATGTTTTACCAGCGCACAAAAATTAATCGAGTAACTGCATTAAAAACCTATTTTCTTTAGTAAATAGTGTGAGTCAACTAGGTTCTTTTAATTTTATTAAGGTAGTACAGATCTTGTACGTTTTTTCGATTCGGTAAAAGTGTAATTTTGTGAACAATCTCGTTTTCTGTATGTGATTCGAATTTTAAGCTAGAACTGTAATTAAGTCTATCAAAATTGATGAGAGGTCAAAATAAAATGAATAATGCCTCCCTCATGGCTGTCTGTTTACCATTTTAGAGCTGGGAAACGGGGATAGAACGCCGTTCCTTGTGGTACTGTGCAAAATATTGTGAAATATATTTATGTAAACTAGCTTGTTTAGCTAGTGGATTAGCTATTCATACCTATCCATGACTCAGAGGCAATATTTATTATTATTTCTTTATTTCGGCCTCTATTATAAAATAATTCAACTTGATATGCAGGAAATACAATGAATTTTTGAAAACAACTCGAAATGTCATCTGCAATTATTTATTACCCATCTTCGATATAAATACCGAGATTGTGTCATTATGTCTGTAAACGAGATGTCTATCTCAATTAATGGCGTAATTATATTTTATGAATTTTGGGATCTAAAATACGCATTCCTTGTTGGTTTGTACGTCTCTTGAGGAGCGATTTGAATAATATCTCTGCATCCATCTTAACATTCTTGTCAGCGGGAAGCCAAACGGTTTCTTGGCGCTACATCTCAACTAGTGGCGATATATTACGTGGCTGGCGAGACTGGCGACACAAGATGGCGTGTGTTAAGGTTCCGATACACATGCTTATTACTGGCATGCTCAAAATTAGCATGTCGCCCTAACAACTGTACACACTTGCTCATTAAGCTACTGATACACATGCTAATTAGTGGCACGTGAGCATGCGCAGTATCGACCTTCTTTAGGTCTTGCTTATTAGTGGCATGTGTATACGCACATTGCTAGTAATGAGTATACTCATAACTAGCGCGCTCACAATCAACCCCCGCTTGATTTATGAATATGCTAATATCATTCACCACGAAAAGGGGTATTTTTGAGCATGTGTGAACAGGCTTGCTTATGAGCATGCTAATGTCATTCGCGGCTAGTATCGATTATCAATGCGATCTTCTCAGTCCGCGACAGATGAAACAAATATGGCGCGTTGGGGAGATGACAAAACATAACTTTTCGTGACTTACTACCACTAATTGGCATGCTCAAAAATCAGCCGCGGTTAATTTATGAGCATGCCACTGTCATTCACCATAAGAAGGGGTATCTTTTGAGCATGTGTGAACATGCTTGATTATTATGAGCATGCTTATGTCATCGCGGGCTTCGCGGCTAGTATTATCAATGCGATCAAACTTTATTAAAAGGCATGAATGATTCAAATCTTACAATAAAAATTATAAAAACTAAAATCAAAAATGTGCGGATGGAAACTCGGGAACTGTTTTGATTTATTGGTTCACTTGATTTTTCTATTTCAGTTTGCAAAGTTTCTATTTTGAACAAGAGCGTCTCTATTCTATGACAAGAGCATGCATGCCACTAATAAGCATGTGTGTTTGATTGTTAGCTTTGAGCATGCTTATTTATGAGTATGCCACTAATGAGCAAGTGTGTACAGTTGTTAGGGCATGCTTATTAGTGGCATGCTCATTAGCATGCCACTAAGAAGCATGTGTATCTGTACCTTTATTAGCATACTAATTTTAAGCATGCTCGTAAATAAGCATGCTCAAAGCTAACAATCAAACACACATGCTTACTAGTGGCATGCTCTTGTCATAGAATAGAGAGGAACTCTAGTTCAAAATTGAAACTTTGCAAACTAGAAAATAGAAAAAAGAAATAGAAAATTTAAGTGAACCAATAAATCAAAATATTTTTGATTTTAGTTTTTATAATTTTTATTGTAAGATTTGAATCATTCATATCTTTTAATTAAATTTCATAAAAATTATCTGTTGCTATATTATTTTTACATAGCGGTGACCGAGTATTCCACAGACATTCGTGATTCCTATAATAAGTCACGAAAAGTAGATAATATTTTATCAACTCCCCAACGCTAGCTTGCAACGCCCCCAATATTTGTTTCATCTGTCTGAGAAGATCGCATTGATAATCGATACTAGCCGCGAATGACATAAGCATGCTCATAATAAGCAAGCCTATTCACACATGCTCAAAAGATACCCCTTCTCGTGGTGAATGACATTAGCATGCTCATAAATCAACCGGCGGTTGATTTTTGGGCATGCCACTGACGAGCATGCTTATTACTAGCTATGTGCGTACACACATGCCACTAATAAGCAAGGGCTAGAAAAGGTCAACGCTGCGCATGTCTTAAATGCTCATGTCGTTTACACGAAAGTTTCGACCTTATACATAGTTATTAGAGAAGATTTAGCGACTATTTTGGGCTGTTCGATGAGATATATCTCAGAGTCTCAGAGATTCAACTCTAGTATGCGTCAAGAACAAATCAATTATAAATACGAACAATACCTATTTTCTAACTCGGATAAACGTGCACCAGAGAAAGTTGCATCTCAGTTAAGGAAAAAGATCTAACGCGGTCACTTTCTTTTTAATTTTTCCAATAAAATAATATCTACCTTTATCTGTACCTTAATAAGTGCCAATAATATCATATTCTTGTAAGAAATCACCCAATTTCTAATTAAATTTCAGCCTCCCAGAGTCATAGACCAGTTTGTCATGAAAACTGTGTTAGAAATTGTACGATTTTTTTTTATATAATTTGTCATTTTTATTATTTCAAATTTATGTTGTGATTTATTTTCAAAATCATGTATTCATCGATTTCAGTAGAGATACAAGACGCATCCAAAATCATTATGATATCCGAGACATTATCGCTTCCAGTATTTCTCGTATGCTTATCTATGCTCTACGATCTAAGCTATGTCTTTAGTAGAATGTTTCATTGTCATGTGTTAGTATTGAATTGATTTGATATAGTGACGATGATTTGATATACTTGATAGGATAGATTTATATTCTTTTCAAATTTTATTTAATGTGTTGATCTTGAGATATTTGTAAACAGATATTTCCATGTCTTGCTTGTATTCCTCGGCTGTGCAGCGATAGATACCCTCCTATGATTATGCGGGATATCGTAATGTTTAGAATTTTATTTGATTTATTTGGCCAAAAATCAATATTTTTCTAACATACACCTATACACAAATTATAGCTCACATATCATGATACATAATAAAAGCATATATGTTAGTTTTTTGTAAATGTATTTCACTTTCAGAGCTGATTTTCCTAATTTTCATTTTTGCTTCTGGCAACCCTAAATACAAGCGTCGACTAGATCTCAAAATAAAAACTATTTTTTGCATCATAAAGTATTCATTGACGTTTCCCTCCTTAAACGGCTTGTTTTAGTATAATTAATTACTTAAATAAATAACGCTTCCAACAAAACATAACATTTTGAATTATGACAATACAAAACATCTTTATTTATCTTAATAATTTGTAAAATTTTCCACGCGTCGCTAAAAACCGCGGGAAATCTGACATTTCGCGTGGCGTTGCCAAATCAATTTAGAATTCCTGTCCGATCTGCATACCTGCGCTGATGTAAAATGGCAGTTTCTCACAATATTAGGATACGGCGACAGAAAATACATTTAACCGAAACACGCACATACGGGAGAAAAAATGTAAAATCGCAAACAAATTGTCTAATCCCAAGGTGATAACAATTCGAGGTAGGTACCTTACTTACCGACATGCACAGCCATTGTATGCTTTGTATTAAAATATAATACACAGGGAAAAATTTATCGGCGAGCAAAGTATCGATACGATTCCTGATTGTGGGAACTTATTGTGTTTCATTGGTGTTAAACATATCTTATTAACCGTTCAGAGAACTAGTTCATCGGCTTGTTGACATGTGATTTGACTGATTTTCAATGATAATGCAATACGGTTACGACGTCAAATCAGTGAATGCCAATATGAATAAAATTCTATCGTGAAATTTATTTGTCTATGCATGTAGTAGGTAAATTAAAAAATGGTCATTAGAAGATTAACAAAGATTGATATACATATAACAGAATTTAAAAAAAATTCATCAGCCAGTTCATACATGGAAATATGATGAATTTTCCTAACCTTCTAAGAAAATGATCATAATTTTAATGAAAAAATTAGAATTTATTATAAAAATAGATGTTTAGGAAGATTTATATTCATTATAGGAATATAATAAGATTACCATATAAGAAAAAAGTATATACACATAATTGTCTAATGTACAGAGGTGTAAAAACATACGATGAGATGCCAGAAAGCATGAAATAAGATGAATATATTTAAAAATAAATGCTATTATTACTGTAAAAATAGTATAGAATTGTAGAGCATAAGATTTATTATTAATTATAGATTGTACCATAGATTAGATTAGATGTATATGTAAATATGTAGGTATGAATGAATAGTATATAAGTAATAGATTTAAGAATATAAAATGTTAAATACTAGTTAACATAATAACTAATTTAAGAAATAAATTTTTAAAAATTAGAAAAATAAGTGAGTTTATATAATATAGGTACATATTATTACACAAATTATTAATATTAAAAAAACAATCACTGACATATTTTATTGAGGTTCAATTGCGCAAAACTCTATTATATAAAGCTAAGTGTATCTATCTATTTTCATATTACACATAATCGAAGTCTTTCGAACATTCTACATGAATATGGAATTGAATAAACAATTCCGGAATGTTATAGAAGCAACGAATAATTATAAACAACTGGCGGATTCGTGCGAATGTCAGAGTTGTTTATTGTGATATTTCTGCGATTCTATAGAAGGCTAAATCCGAAAGCTAATACTGAAATAATGGTTAATTACCGGTTATTATGAAGGTGCCAAATATAAATATAATGGCACTATATTATGACATAAAACTACAAACTGAAAAAAAATATAAGTCATACTATACAATGTAATAAGTCTGAAAATATTTGTTTTTCCCTTTGTGCATACGTGAAATAAGTGCTTTTTTTAATTCACTGCTCAGTGCTGTATTTTGCTTTCAAGCATAACTTTTACTGTGATTGTTAATTAGAACAAAGATTGATAAGTCATGAATCCATTTCTGATCGATCTATTTAATATAAAACTACCTACATCAAAAATGACGTTGTTTTATTATATATTTCGGTTAAGGTTAAGGCGGTGAGAACAGCGGTATGTAGAATAGCGTAGCATCTTGATAAGCTTTAGTGATGAACATTATTAATAGAGAATTATACTTTTTGCTTTTTACCTATATCTCATTATTATTCAATACCTCATTAATATTTTAGCCATCCGGCAGCGATGTGACGGATATTGTTAGGGGAGAACAGGGTAATGAGAGCCGTCGGGTAATAAGAGCGACGATGATTGAACGAAAAGTAGGCACATTCTTGCGATCGTAAACACTCGGCCGCTTCTGTCAACTATCGAGAAACTTCACCTGACGATCACGAGTCGGTACGTCGGTAGTGCCATGCGATAAGTCACAAGGGACGGTTGTGTGTTTTTCGATCCACGCTTATAAAAAACTGCTGATTGCGAGCGCCGAGACAAGCATGAAATTATATTCTTATTTTATTATGTTTATGCTTATTACATCCCTAGATTCATTTACTAACAAGTCCAATTGGTTAAATTGTGATTGAAAGTAGAATTACATATTTATATTATTACTTTTCAAAATGGTGGTCAACGGGTAATAGTAGCCTAGCATGGCTAAATGCAATTTTCGACAATGAGTCACAATATTCAGAAGAGGAAGCTTTATGTGCAATTTGTTTATCCACGGGAAAAAGTAAGGAGGTGTGGTACCGATGCAGAAGTTGCGGAAACTAGGCCCTTACAGAATGTTCTGGCAGTGATAGTCCAGATACTTATATTTGTGCTTTTTGTTTGGATCCATAAAAATTTGAGTCCTTTGTTTTTCTTTAATAATTTCATCCTTATTGATTTGTTTTGGTTACAAAGTTGATTTTTTTGTATGATTTACAAATATTTCTACGTATTAATAACAAACATTACCCTGTTCTCCCCTACCTCATTTTATACACCTTATCATTTTAGTGCCAAAAATAATATAATATAAATTTAGATATATACAAAAAATTCAATAATCCAAGTTTAAAAATACATTAAATACATGAAGCGATTTTTTGATCTAAGAGATTTAGAAATACACTTTACATACCAAAATTTAATTTGACCACAATCCAAAATTATTTTTGGTTTTCTTGGTATTACATTTTTAACAATCTCCCCCTTACAATCGAAAAATAACAGATCACAATAAATTTTAAATTGAAACCAAAAAGCAAGTATTCAAACTATTTAAAAATGTCAGGTCACAAAAAATTGCGCCTTCCACTCCAATATTATCATCAAATAAAAACAGAATTTAAGGCTACTACATATTCTTTCTAATATAATATTTCTTTGTTTATAATCATTGCTATACATTTAATTCTACTTTTTACTCAATTAATGTAAATTATAGACATCTCACAGAGATGAAACTGTATTTCTTATGGGAAAGTAGGTATAGAAGTCATTTGGGTATACATAGGACTTATGACCTATCGTACGGTTGGCTTAAGTGATCACTTTACACAATGTAACATTCGCCATTTCCACCCATGATAGAATATACCATGCTTACTAATTTTTGGAAGTTGTATATGTATTTGAATTATATGACAAGCTTTCACATATGAGTTGTAACCGCCTTTCCATACAGCCTGTATTTGATTAATAATGTCTCTGTGACAAAAATCCAGCACTGTTCTGAAAGATTTGAACAAACTCAAAATATTCTACTTTTTACTACTTAGATTAATGCACATTCAAACTCTATACATACTCTATACCTGCAATATTCCTTCTCCATACACGAGTCTCTGACTCTCAAAGACATAGTTGAATAAATCGTTTTTTATTTTAAATGTTAAATTATTACATTATGTAAAAAGAACAAATAAATAAAAAATATTTATGACATCAGGTAGCCATTGGTAACGGACATTATTACATAGAAAATTGTGTATTTTGTCGTAATAAATTCGATTTTTTTTACATATAAGTATATCATTATTGTATAATTGATGCAATTGCAATGACAAATTCTTGACAGAGACAATGTATAATATTGTCACGTGCCGTAGCTAGGGAGGAATGAATGAAAACACTGAAAATTAATTATCGATTTATTAATTGCTGATTAATTAACTATTCAACATATAAAGTCACTAAACACTCTTAACTTTAAATTACATTTTTTGCAATGTATCACTCGTTTATGAACACTTTGTTATCTCTGGGTAACATGTATTTATCACTCGTAGGATATTCACTACAACATTCCATCCACTTTAGCTCGCCGTATTTATCGCTTATTTCTTTCGCCAATTTCTTCTCTCGATTATTCCCTCTGATTTATCGCTTCAACGATCGCACCTGGCCACCCTGGCCTCGCTGTTCACAGAAAACTTCGCATGGTAACTCTCTCTCGTCGCGGCCGGCGCCGTATTTATATCCTAAAATTCTGGTATCGAACCTCCTAGATTTTTCTAGTGTTTAGAAGACATTTGTAAACGTTGTAGACGTTGGAATAAAGATCTGACATCCCAATATTGCTATTTTCAGAATAGCCATACTGCTGGATGTATACTGAACATCACATATTTATTTCCATCGTCAATATCCAAAAAATACCAAAACAAATCGCATAGCCTGCCCAGATCCGTTAGTTTAATCTATCGACTTCTAAATCTAAATAAATTAATTCCATTAATAGACTTAATATATATTAAACAGCCTTTAAATTAACTTTTGCATTAACACCTGCCCAACACTATTAGATAAGCCAAAACACGCGGCGAAGTTTTGTTTATTTTTTCCTCGACTGGTTTTCATCGTAAGCTCGTTATATATGGTTCCTTTGAAGAAGTGTAATTTTATTATGAGCGGCAGTTAAATATTCAAATCACTTATCGGCCGATAAAAGGTCACACGGTGGTTAAAAGTAAGCCGCGCTGCAACGGACATAAAAAATTGCGAGACGGCGTATTTAAATAAATTTCATGACGGGTGGGAAATTACGTTTTTTTAAACAAAGTGCACAATAATTTCAAACTTATGAGAAATGGAAATCAATTTATAATGCCTAAATATAAAACAACCCAAATGCAGCATTACTATATTTATAAAGCCATTACTTACTATAATAACTTACCTATAGAGATACGATGCATCAGTAACCCTACAGAGCAAAATAAAAAAATTAAAATTTTCCTAAAATCAAACTTAAATTCATAAATCATTTAAACCTATAGCTTTTTTCAAAATAACTCCAATACTTTCATTATCAACTTATCTTTTTTACCATATTAATAAATAACTTGTATATACTACCTATATATTATAATAAGAACTGTGGCTCCCTTATCAGACTCAAGAGCTTCTCTTCACTGATGAGGTCCTACATGACTATAAAGTATTTAAAAAAAAAGTTAATCTACTATGTAAATATATAAGAACTGTATTTGTACTATATATTAAATAAATAAAATAAAAAAATAAATAAAAATATATACCTACGTATATTTTAGAATGTGATTATGTATATCGCTTTACACAGAGTAGACTAGTTCTAGACTGGACTAGTTCTAGTCCCTAGACTGGTTCATCCAGAGTCTAGGGTTACGGAACTCATTAAATTTAAAAAGTTATAGATAAGTACTTCTTTTGACGTACATATACAGGGTAAAAAAATATTATAAGGGAAGTTGCAGACGCAGCATGTGGCAAGAATTTGATACCAAAACTAACGACGCCATATTGAAATTATTTATTGCAAAAAACGACGTAATCGTCATTCGTTTTTAAAACATAAAACACATTTATTCATTTGACATTGAATGCGGTTCTCAAAGCTGTATATATTCGAAACTTTTGAATGCGGAACCGTTTTCGGCCGAAAATCGATAATACCTACGTGAAAGTGGGTAGGCACTTGGATTTTTTCTGAAAAGGAACAACGTCTCTATAAATAAGCCGTATTGAATTCTTGTCAGCTGTCAGATTCTGTTTACATATGAGTTCATGAATGTTCCAATCTTTATGTTAGAAAGTTTTTTTTTTACCCAGATTATTTTAAATATTCGAGGTTAGGTGCATTTCTGTAAGTATGAGCTTTAATTCTTTTCGTGAAACTCAATAGTATAATCGACAATGATCGGTGTAAATTTTTACAACTCAATATTTTGAGCGCCATTAATAATTAATATATAATATTGCCCTTATTTAAGGTTTTAAGTATAACTTCTACCGCGCGTACGAAAGTACACGCACGAATTTTTTTCCTTGGAATATAATTTTTTTTGGAGAAAACTAAAATTTTTATTAGCCACCTAAGTGAATTACCATCGTACCGTTTCCCCAACGGGGTAGGCAGAGAGGATGGCGGGTCACACTCTTCTGTACTTATAGATAACTCTCGCCACATCCACATTCATACATTTCACGCAGTAGGTATACCAGTATTTGGTATACCTACTGTTCATTTCAGTCTCAATATTACCATTCTTTCAAAAATGTGCTTGCTTGTGTTGTAGCTACATGATCAGATCATAGTCATGCCAAATTTCACCTTTTTTAAATATAGATAGCACACATTGACATGTTTTCGAAGTGCCATTGCCAAAAAATCGATTCATGAATGAATTTTCGTTTTTCACGTCTCTATCCGTACCCACAACCGTAAATTCATGACATACGGACAGACAGACACACGTAGATTTTGAAAATTACTCTTCTGTTCTTCTGTTTTCTTATTTTGTTATTTTTTTTATTTGTTTGCTCCAGAAAAATATTCTGACAGAAGTCTGCTTTTGTTTAAAATCGTTGATTCAATATTCAGTAATATCACAGTATACTAAGAACAGTAATACGTCTTCATACAAACTGGCCGCTACCCATTAGAATGTGTGCGTGCGTGCTCGGCGCCGTGTACGCACGCACTGTGACGCACACATTGACGTAGAATATGGGGGCACAAGGCGGCGGCAGTAAGGGCCGTGCCTTCGGTGCCATTCGCGCTCGCAGCCACCGCTTTAGAAAAATATGCCTTTTTTTATGTTTGTGGTGCTTTACTAAAAAGGTGTGTTGATTATCACAAAGACTGCGCGTTTTTAAAAGTCTACGTTGATGTTAATCAGCGTTCTTGCAATTTAAGTGCAGAAACTAGGTATACTAATTACAGAAATTTTCGGGTTTCGTGTCTACCTTATGCGTCGGAATCTCAGATGCTACGAGTTAAAAGAAAGGGAGTAAAAATAAAGTGACAACCCTAGCGTCAATGCAAGAGTAGGCTAGGAACTTGCCGACAGGCCGGAGATAAACTACTGTTCTGGGTATACTGTGGTAATATTTTGATATTTTCAATAGATCACAGTGACCAATGGATAACTGTTGTGTGTTTTATGTGGGTAGATAGGTGAATAAATAAGGAAAATATGCAGCTTTATCAGTCCTAATGAGGTAGACCAATCTAGAAGTGTTCTTGAATAAGCCCTGTTCGTCTCGGAATCTCCTATCATTTGTTGATTTTATTCTGTTATATATTATTTCTACATTGGAAATACCACTCAAGCGTTTCATTAATAATAATTATTTTAATCTTGCGACCAGGATGTGTGGCGAACAGGATGGAATGGTGGATACAAGGTGTTCGGGAATAAATAAACACTTTACAACCTCTCTTTGTTTTTTGGTCCGGCATTGCTTGTAAAATTAATATACCGTGAAAATACGATCAATTGATAATAAAAACGAGACATAAATGTACACAAAAATAAAGATAATTAATTGTAAGTATACAGGGTTATCTGTAAAACATTAATAACCTCGCAGGAGTATACTCCTGCCTTGATTATGAGTCGAAAATATTCAAGCTATCATGACCTAATATCAATAGTTATACAGATATGTGACATCAAAGTTTGCATTTTTTTCTCAATATTTCTGACTTATTTTTTTGTAAAACGTTGGACTATAATTACAGTAACTAATATCAATTACGAAAAATTCATTTGTTTCAATACAAGTTAAATAAAATGACTAAAACCCTGAAAAAAATCCAATTGGAATGTTTTCCAATTGGAATTCGAAGGTTTTTATTTTTTTATTTGACTTGTATTAAAGGGAATAAATTTTTCGTACTCGATATAAGTTACTGTAATGATAGTCCAACGTTATTCAAAAAATAAGTCATAAATATTGAAAAAAAAAATGCAAACTTTGATATCGCATATCTCCTTAACTATTGATATTAGGTCATGATAGCTTGAACATTTTCGACTCATAATCAATGCAGAAGTATAGTCCTGCGAGGTTATTAATGTTTTCCAAATAACCCTGTATATGGTTCTAGGTGTAATTTTAAAGACATTGATTCATGTGATGCCCTTACGAAAATTTTTAAATGCCGTTTCTGATATGTTTAATGTACCTAATGTATGTAATGTAAAATATTATGACTGAACAATAATAAACCTGCCTAACTGGCTGGCTTATCATTCATATTCGCGTATTTTGATGTTCACCTTGGTTTATTTGACTGGAGAGAAGAAATTATATAAACTGTAAAAAATGCAGTGTTGCTATCTGTTGCCGAATTTTTACAATACAATTTTATGGGCTGTGCCTATTGATAATTATTTATTGGATTAGTTTCGTACGATTTGAGAAATGGTTGCTTAAAACGCCATTTAATATCTATAAAACCCTTTTTTAGTTCTAAAATTCATATTTGAGTCTCATTGGCAATCCAAATGCCGTGTCGGTCCTATCGAAAATCTCTTAGTTTGTCCTGAAATCAA
This sequence comes from Agrypnia vestita, assembly GCA_016648135.1. Classification (NCBI taxonomy): domain Eukaryota; kingdom Metazoa; phylum Arthropoda; class Insecta; order Trichoptera; family Phryganeidae; genus Agrypnia; species Agrypnia vestita. The sequence goes on from JADDOH010002258.1 coordinate 32,117, forward strand.
AATTTCAACACGCGTACGAAAATTTATCTCAACTAAATCTCATTCCATGGACATGGGTCATTAGACATTTAAATAATAAATGTCTGACGATTAAAAACGTTTTACATTGGTACCACTGCACTGGACTCTTGCAAAATATTCCCGTGGAAACTTCGCCGTAATGGTGGTACGCAACCATGACGAAACGCCGTATATTATTTAAATACAAATTTTTCAGCAGGTCAAGAGGTTTACTAAAAAATGGAAGAACGTCTTATACTACGATAATAAGCGTATGAAAATAGATAAAACAAGGTTTCTCAATGAAATTCACCTCTCTCTCGATCCATAACCTTATATGGCCGCACGTCTCTGGGGAAAACCGATAAATCAGTCAATGGAAGAGTCATGTATCAATGTGTTGATTTATTTCCAGTCGTTTTCTGCCGCTTTTGTAAGACTGCACGGTCCCTAGATGATGGACAAATATTTTATTAAAATTTAAATAAATAATAATAAATTTGAATGTTATAAATAATCAGGTACTTTTTGCAAATAATCATCTTTTAAATTATTTTCATGTTTTATTTATTTATTTCAAAAAATCCTTGTTTACAAATAAAGGTACTTAATACTAGTTTAACAATAAAATATAAGATAAATTACACATTTTTTTTTGTTAAATTTGTGGATTATGCCACTCTACTAGGCTACGCCTGTCCCAGAGTGGCGTTATAGAACACAATTATAATATTTTTTTGAATTCGTCAGTAATATTTATTTTCGTAAGGTAGTAATAATTATATATCTACAAAGTATCAAGTGTAAAGGGCCCTGCACACATTGGCCCAACCTCGGCAGAGCCAACGTCTCGTCCAACCTCGCAAAATGGCGGACAGCGATTACACATTAGCCAACGTATCGGCCAACCTCGCTTTGGCTAGAGCGACAGGGGCGCACTGGCACTCTTGGGGGCCCTCGGCGAGAACTAGTGAAGGGGCCCCTGCATTTTATGGAGCTGTGCAATATCAAAGTTTGCATTTTTTTTTAAGTTGAACTGTCATGAACTATCATTACAGTAACTTACGTAGATTACGAAAAATTTATTCGCTTTAATACAAGTCGAATAAAATGATAAAAACCTTGCGAAAATTGGAAAAAGTTTTTTTTGCAAGGTTTTTATCGTTTTATTTAAGTTTTATTGAAACAAATTAATTTTTCATAATCGATAAAAGTTACTGTAATAAAGTTCAACTTTTTGCAAAAAATAAGTCAGAAATATTTAAAAAAAAATGCAATCTTTGATACTGCATATCTCCATAACTATTGATATTAGGACATGATTGTTTGAACATTTAACATAGGCAGGAATCTATCGGCCATCTTATAATTTTCACATACATTGATTGAGCTACTTAACGTGGGTCAGGGGGCTATGTGCAAGCAATTTCAAATACGTGGCTTCAAAGCCGTAGCTGCAAGTAGGCCTATTTTATATCTATATCAAAGATATAAGTTAAATATGTAATTGACAAATACTATGTATACTGGAAATAATCACGCTATTTATTCAAGGATTAATATTAAACTCTTTAAAACATTAATTTATCCTTTAGTACCTGCACTAAACCATCATTTTTTTCTTAAGTTCATCGATAATGAAAATTAAATTGCCACTTCATCGATAATTAAATTCTTACTTAAATTAATACTTAATTATATTTATAAACAAAAGTTTAGACATTAACTCCTGATTCAAAGTTGATCTAAGCCTATTTTTTATTTTGAAAAGATTTGCTCAAAAGTAACAAGGAAGAGTTATTTTCTGGTTTGTGTCTTCTGGCCGATGTTTCGGATCCCATTGCAGGGTCCATCATCAGGGCTGATGTGTATATGGCATAGTACCCCAGAAGACACAAACCAGAAGATTCTGAGTGGCCGTGGAAACCTAAGAACATTCTTAGGGATTGGTTAATATAAACTAATAAGCTATGTAAAGATTAGTAAAGAGCCCTGATTGAGATAATTCAGAAACAACATAAAAAGCGCACGCTAAACATCTAAAACCCTTTTTCTCACTAAATAGTGAACATAATTCTTTTCTTGCAATTCTAATTTATAATCCTCATTCTTTTCTACATCACGATTCAGCTTTGGCTTATCTTGTTCATTTTTGTCATTTTCATCCCATTCAGTCTTTATGAAAGTCTCATATTGGTCTACAAACTGTTTCAGCTCAATTACTAAATAACTTCTGTCAACTTTAGACAGTTTAGCAATACAACATAGAACTTCGCACGGCAAAATATCAACTTTTGTGATTTCTTGGAATTTTTTGGGGTCCAGCCAGGAACAGTCCATTAAAAGGTGGTACCAAAGTATAAACGGTAACCCGGGATTTATTTCTGAAGCTTTCGATGCTCTTAGATTAAAATCTTCTTCCACTGAATATAAAATTGTTGCGAACTTAGCGCTCGATGAAATGGCTATCAGAAAGCACATCGAATATGACGGAGAAAATTATTACGGGTACGTAGATATGGGTACCGATATCAACGATGATGGTCTTGCGGTAGCAAAAGATGCTTTAGTGTTTTTTTTTTGACTGCCATAAATTCGAATTTCAAACATCCATTAGCATATTTTAAGTGGAAGGAACTAACGGTCAATAGCGTGCATCTTCGATAAATCGATGTTTAGAAAAAGTTCATGCAGCTGGCGTAGAAGTAGTTTCATTAACTTTTGATGGCTGTCCCGTTAACATATCTATGGCAAAAATTCTAGGATGCTCATTTGACTATGATAATTTAAAGCTAACTTTTAAGCATCCATCTACAAAACAAGAAATTGTAATTTCTTTGGACGCATATCATATGTTAAAATTAATAAGAAATTGTTTTGAGAGTAAAAAAGTTATCATAGAAAACGAAAATAATGAAATCATTTGGAATTTTCTGGAAAAGTAAACTCTCTTTAAGAAAAAGAAAACATGCATTTCGGTAACAAATTGTGGCGGCAACATATTAAATGTCATAATCAAAAATTAAATTAAAGTATGCAAGTCGATTATTTAGTAATAGTGTAGCGCCATGATTGCTTTAAGAAACCAATTTGTGTTGAAAATAAAGATTAAATATTTTATTTTTTAGATATAGCCAAAAATTATTATCATGCAAATTATCAACCGTTTTTTTTGGATATTTAGATTTTTTGTATTTTATGTAATTAAATTTGTTTTAAAAATAAAATTATGATTGTTTAAAAATAAAAATTAATGAAAAATTATAAATTATTAAAAAATACAAACATTAATGCCTTTTATGGCGGTCATAACGTATTTCTTCTAAATATCCCATTATTCCACTATTATATAATAAACATATAAACATCACTATTAAAGATAACAAATATTATTGTATAAAATACATTAACGTACTAAATAGCTACGTAAATACTAACATAATTATTTATTTATTTGACGCACTAGGTAGTCTAGTGGTCATGACGTTTGGTCTGCAGATTTTTGGTTCAAGCCTTGTTTCAGAACGCTAGCAAGTTTTTTCATATCACAGGTACATATTATTTATTTATAATTCAATGATTTATATAACATTTAAATAAATTCCACATCTACGATTATAATAAGTAATTTCAGCAGTACTTTCTCATTAAAAATAACACCGTTTTTTTTTCTATAAAACATTAACATTCATTAAACAAATACAGTTTGACAGAGTACGGCCCTGTTTCATCGTTTACGCCTATTTCTCCCACCGTGCGACCGAAAACAGTGTTTTTTGTATCACTTTTTTTGGCGATGGATTACGTATGCTATTCGACATTATTATTATCTGTAATACGTGTATTCATATATATATCTATATTATAAAAACGCTGATTTCACTTTGTATACAATAATATTGCCGCGGTGCCTGTTGTGTTGCGTGGCGCAGCGGATAACGCGTCTGACTGCGGATTTGAAGATTCCAGGTTCGAATCCTATCAGGATCGAATTTTTTTTTACGGTCGAGAATATTTTGTTTGTTGAAATTTTAATTACATTTTTATAGAAATACTGAATAAATACTTTATCTTCATTATATCTAAACTACCTGTAATTAAAAGTGGAAATGTGCCAGATACAATTGGCCGCGAAGCGGCTGACGTAAGCAATCGGCTTCGCCGATTGCTTTCCTGCTAGTATTTTTTAACTCGCCGATACCAATAATAATAAAATCATTTTCTGCTAGTAGACACATTTTTTACGTAATTTTTTCCTTTTGTACGTATTTTTTTACGTAAATTTATTTAATTTTTTAACGTAATTTTTTTTTCTTTTTTTCCCTAGAAATTTTTACATAATTTTTTTCCATTCTCTTTTTTACGTAAAAATTTTTACATAATTTTTTTATTTTCGTTTTTTGCCGTTTTGGTACATTTTTCACATAAATAATGGAGATATACTAATAAAATCATTGCCGTTTATCTGGAAAGTCTGCCTAGTAATTATTTAAAATATTTTTTATAAATCTAGTCTGTGCAAATATTTTTTAAAACAGTTTTATTCGTTTATCTCAGAATGTACTTAAACGTCACATAAGATTAATTATATATACAGAGACGAAATATTCTTATTATTCATATGAAGTATCTTTTATTCTTATATATGTAGTGCTTTGAATTTATTATTATATATGTAGTGCTTTGATCGCAATAGTTTCTAATAGAAATATGTATACTGAGGCAAAACTAGTGGTAAGTAATGGAATTCTGATACTGTCACTGATGTATGGAAGTGAAGCCTGGAGCTGGCAGAAGAGGAACGAAAGTAAATTGAAACAGTGAAGATGGGATTCGTCAGACATAGGTGTGGCAAATCCATTTATGATAGAGTAAAGAATGCAGATATTAAAAATGAATGTAAAGCTAAACTTAGCATAAATAATAGAATTAAAAAAGGATCGCTCAGATCGTTTGGGCATCTTGAGCGAATGAATGAGGAAAGAATCGTAAGAAAGATATATATGCTATGTATAGAAAGATATTATGTAGATGGCGCCAGAAAGACAGGACCGCGGAATACGTGGCATGACCAGATTAACCAGATACTGAAAGATGGTCTCGTTAGAAGCCTCAACAACCGGCGAGCTTGCATGCGAAGATGTATGAATGTGGATGAGGCGAGAGTTGTATGTCAGGACAGAAGAGTATGGCGCTCTATCCTCTCTTCCTACCCCCAAGGGGGAAACGGCGTGATGGTAAGTAAGTAAGTAGTATTTTTTTTCTTTCTTTCCTTTTTTATATAAATAAATAAAAACTTATTCCTTAGGAAAAACATGTAAAAGTATTGTCATTTTTGACGGGTTACAGCTAGTTGAATATAATAAATATTTCTGAAAATATTATTTATTCATTTTGTACAATTTTTAAAGTAAAAACCTTTATAGCCGTATATATTTAAAATATAAAATAATTCATGTATATTATTTTCAATCGGTTTGACGAAACAAATAAAAAAAAATAGTAATTATTTTGGTTATGACTAAATAAAGTTGTTGAAATAAATTATATGAATTATAAAACTCCTTCATTGTACACATAATTAATTTCTGTCCATACAACTAACTTTTCATTGCTCCACGATAGCTTGATGACTCATGCTTTCTTTGAAGTTTATTCAAATACCGACAAACGATGGATATAAACCAAGTTTGGCCAAACCTCGCTGAGTTGCGCAAAAAAACCCCTGTACACATTGGGCCAATGTCATTTTGGGTCATCTCAGCCAATGTGTATACGCTCCGGGAACCGTGGGCCTCGGCCAAACTTGCAAAATGGCGGACAGCGATTACACATTAGCCAACGTCGGCGTCTGCCAACCTCGCAATGATCGAAGCGCGTTGCGCGTTGCCGGCTGAGCCTAGGGTTGCCAACTATACTGTTAAAAACAGTATCATATTGTTTTTCACTACATTATACTTTTTACTATTGAACAAAAATAAAGTATACAAAATACTGTTTTCAGCATCAAAATTCGTAAGACTATAAGTTTCAGACTGAAACGCTCACAGAAATATTAGCATGGATGATTTATATTCAGAATTAACAAATTTTAAAGTAATTTATGAAAAAGTATCAAAAGACAAAGATTTTCTTGAAATGAGTACTGGCCAAAAGTGGAGCCATTTATTAGTAAACAACTCAGAAGAATTTAAAAATATTACTAAAATTGTCTCATATCTACTTTCTGTTCCCGCCACCTCAGCATTTACTGAAAGAATTTTTTCTGTAATGAATGCAAAGTGGCGGGAGGATAGAAATAGAGCAAATATTAATTTAATAAAAAATGAGCTCATTTATTTTAATTTTAGTTATAATTGTGGTGAGGCGTATGAAGTTTTTAAAAAGATTGTAAATTAATAAGTTGTGCGAGAAGCTCTAAAAAATATGTATTTAAAACATAAATAAATAAAATACTGTTCATTTTTCTAAAATACTGTTTAATATTCTTCTCAGACTTAAATATACTTTATTTCTTGTAAAAATAGTTGACAACCCTAAAAAAAGTTGACAACTTAAGCCACGCCTCTTTCTTTTGATGTGTGCTCGAAAAACCGACTACCAAGCCAAGTTTGGCAAACGTCTCTACGCACGGCCAAAAAGCCCTGTACACATTGAGCCAACCTTACTTTGGGCCAACCTCGGCCAATGTGTATAGGCTCCTTAATAATGTTAGTGAAAGTTGAGTGAGTCAAAAGTCCAAGTGTAAATATGTGTAGAATAATTGTTTAATGTAAAAAGGGTTAAAGTTTTGTTTAAGATTATTTTTTATTTTCCTTAATTAATTAATTTATTTATATAGGTATATATTTTTATTTGTAGACATTATTATGCAATTACAGTAAGTAAATTTTCAGTTGCTGTTCTACCTTTGGAGGTAAGCCAGTTGTTTGCTAAAGCTTTTATTTTATTAATTGAGTATATTCTGATTTCCGGGAAGTCTGTTTTAAATATGTTAAATATTTTAGGCCCTATGTATGAGTAATTTTTCTGTCCATATGTTGTCTTAGTTTTTGGTATTTCGTCAAGGTTTCGTAATGCTTATATAGTATTATGTGAATGCGAGTTATTGGTTACTGTTAGAGGGTTTGTGTTTTTGATGTAGAAGATGAGGGTAGACTTAACGAACAGCTGTCTTAACGTCCAGTACATTAAATTCTCTGAATAGTCTGTCTGATTGGTATATGAATGGTTTCTTATTAATGACTCGAAGCAAGGTTTTTTGTGCCGTTATAGCTGGTTTTAATGTGGTTTTGTAAGTACCTCCCCAACTTGGAATCGCATAGTTCAAAAATGACTGGTTAATGTTAAGTAGGTACTTTATATTATCATTTTCCATATATATCTTTTTAATATTTTGATCTGTACTTCGATTTTAAAATTTTATTTTTGTTATCCTGACGAAGAAGCCATTGGTTCCGAAACATGTTGAATTTTTTCAATAAATAAGCGGTGTTTACAAAGTTTATTTATATAAATTATAATTATGTCACCACAAAATAAATTTGCTATATTTGAAGAAGAAAATATTTTATTGTTGAGATGTGACACTTGACACTCGACACTCGACACTCGACACTCGACATTCGACACTCGACACTCGACACTCGACACTCGACACTCGCCGCCAGAGAATCGTTATTTCATTTTTATTTTGTTCATATATATGAGTCCCCAATAATAATAATAATAATAATAATTTCGAATTCCGAAGTTCCTATCCAATAAGCTAACCTATTTCTGTTTTTTGAATTTGTAAGATTTCAAATTTCTTATTTATTAAAATGAAAACATTGATTTTATGCTTTTTTAATAAAATGCTCTGAATTAGATATTTTTACTCCCTTTATATTAACTCGTGGCGTCTGCTTGCTTGCTTGTTTGCCGGGTGAAAAACTTAGAATCGATATTTAACCCTTTTCCCGTGATCCAATCGAGCTGAAACATGGCAAGTAGACTCGTGGCGACGATCAAGAAGATCTATCAAATTTTCGTTAAAAAAAATTAATAATTATAGTATCATTTCGGATTTTTAGAAATTTTATTGGTTTTTTCAAATTGGAATCATTAGAAAAGTTTGCTTACTAGCAACAATAGGTACTTCACTACGAATTTCGAAAATGTAAATTGATTGACAAATGTTTTTAGAACTGAATCTTCAAATCATGAAGTCTTATCAAAGCTCAAAACATCTGACATTTTAGAAATATATTAAATTACTGTAAGTTTAGTGTTATGTTATATGTTTTAATTCGTCTTTAATTGTTGTTATATTTTACAAAGAAAGGGAGTATAATAAAAACTTGGTTTTTATGGGTTAATTTTTTTTTAACATTTAGATTCTTTAATGAAATTTAAAACTATAAGTGCATTCATTACTTATCGCACAATATGTCATATCATTAATTAAAATATATAATTCTCTATGTAACAATTTCCGTCACCAACGTTTCCAGATTGTTCAAATAATAATGAGGTTTAATGTAATAATTAGTTATACGAAGTCAAAAGAATATAATTCTCTTTTTAATAATGTCCACCACTAACGTTACCAAAACGTTACGCTTTTCTAGATAGCGCTTAATAGTTAATTGGCGGCCGAAATATATTATAATAAAAATGTGTGCCTCATGTCTGTTGGGTTATAGCTGGTGTTTTAATTATTTTTAACCAGAAAAGCATATTCCGCACATGTTTTTGATACGTTTTTTTGTTTTGTCGATTCCAGAAACAATGGTCTAAGTTAAGGTACTGATACACATGCTTATTAGTGACACGTGAGCATGTGCAGTATTGACCTTATAAAGCCATTGCTATTTAGTGGCATGTGTATACGCACATTGCTACTAATGAGTATACTCATAACTAGCGCGCTCACAATCAACCCCCGGTTGATTTATGAATATGCTAATATCATTCACCACGAAAAGGGGTATTTTTTGAGCATATGTGAACAGGCTTGCTTATGAGCATGCTAATGTCATTCGCGGCTAGTATCGATTATCAATGCGATCTTCTCAGTCCGCGACAGATGAAACAAATATGACGCGTTGGGGAGATGACAAAACATAACTTTTCGTGACTTACTATAGGAATCACGAATGTCTGTGGAATACTCGGTCACCGCTATACAAAAATAATACAGCAAGAAATAATGTTTATGAAACTTTATTAAAAGACATGAATGATTCAAATCTTACAATAAAAATTATAAAAACTAAAATCAAAAATGTGCGGATGGAAACTCTGGAACTATTTTGATTTATTGTTTCACTTGAATTTCCTATTTCAGTTTGCAATGATTCCATTTTGAACAAGAGTGTCTCTATTCCATGACAAGAGCATGCCAGTAATAAGGATGTGTGCTTAATTAAACCCAGGAACTGTTTTGATCCATTGGTTCACTTGAATTTTCTATTTCAGTGTGCAAAGTTTCAATTCTGAACTAGAGTTCCTCTCTATTCTATGACAAAAGCATGCCACTAATAAGCATGTGTATTTGATTGTTAGTTTTGAGCATGCTATTTATGAGCACGCTAATAATGAGCAAGTGTGTACAGTTATAAGGTCATGCTAGTTTTGAGCATGCTAATGATCACGCTCAAAATAAGCATGTGTATCTGTACCTTAACAGGCATTAGCCGGTTGCTTTCTGGTAGTATTATTGACTAGCTGTGCCCGCGCGGCTTCGCACGCGTAGATTTATAGAACTCACAGAACTTTCGCGAATCTTCTAGAACATTCTCCTTCCAGAACTTTCAAGAAATTCAAATGTACAGGAACCTTCTAGACACACCGACACATTCCGCCACTCAATTTGAATCTTATAGAACTTTCGGGAATTTTCTAGAACCTTCTCCTTCCAGAACTTTCTAGAGCATGTTTTTCTGGAATCTTCTTGACTCACCGACATAGTCACCGGGGCTATTTTGAAACAATCTGAAGCATTTGTGGCCTTCCCATAACAAAACAATGTGCTAGAAAACACATTTTCGTCACCCACTCCCACCCACGCTCAGCCACCCCCACCAAACTCGCACATTTTCGATGTGACACCAAAGGCTATCCACCACCATAACCACCGGTGGGTGGTTGTGGCTGGTTGTGGAGAAAACTTGGCGGATAGGGAAACGCGGGTTTCTTTATATATATATATATGTATATATATATATATGCATTATGAAATGGTTATTTTTCGGGAACTTCGATAGAGATTACCTGCTACATATCATACAGTGATTAACAAAACAAAATATAAAAATGAATCAAATGTAGAAAATAAAAATAAAAACATTAAACGAAAAGTACTTACCCCGCTTTCGCTACCATTACCACCATCCCTACGGCGAAGTCAGAGAAATCGAATATTTATCTCTGAACTGTCAGAGAGACCAGCTTGAAAATGGTTATCCAAGTATAACCGAAATATAGCGCAAAAATAAGATATATTTTTACAAATCCGCGAAGTTCCCGAAAAATAACCATTTCATAATGCATATACCTCTTCGCGAAAACTTCTATTTAAACATATATATATATATATATATATATATATATATTGATTATTGATTGTTACAACGTGTTTCCGAGAATTAAAATACAATCCACAAAATAACGCTGTGTTATGTAAGCATTATTTGAATACGGCATCAGTTTGCGTGTGTCTGTGCCTGCTCACTGTCCTTGTGGTGTTTACAATTAAATCGATATCCGTTTATCTTTAAACACTAAAATGTTAAACGCGTCTTTCTGCTCGGCGGCCGGGTGAAGGGTTAAGTGTCCCCGCATGAATAATGCATTAGACCTGTCTTCGTTTTATCACTTCGGCAAAGTTTATACTTAATAAATGCCTATTTCTTCTGCGAGTTAACGTCGCTTACAACAATAAGGATTGCAGGAATGCCGCACTATTTCCCAAGAGATCCAAAATATTCAACAGCGACGTTACCAGAGATCCGCATTCGAGATCTCCAACAGCATCATTGAACTTGCATACTTCTCCTTGCTTCATGGACCGTTCGGATCCGTAGTGACTGCACAATCTTTCCTTTCTTGAGCGGCGAACTTTTTTTCATAGTGTTCATATTTTGATATACCATTATAATCTGTCGCATAAATATTTGATTTCTATTTTTTTTCCAAATATATGTTTACAAAAAAGTCATGCTTTAATGTTCCCACTGCAGGTGCCTGCTATTTTCAGAATAGCATCAGCCTGTGCTGGAAGAAGACTAACTTTTATGTATGTATTTCTTTTAATTTATACATTACCAGTTTGTTTGCGAGAGTGCGAATGTTTCGTGCAGTCAATGCCATGAAAGTTACTCGTAGATAACTATATCCAAAATTTGCTAATTGAAAATCATTCACTAATAGAAACATAATTCTAATACATACTCACTACTGTGATACAAATGGGCAGAGATTCTAAATAAGAAGTCCCAGTTAAATTAAACCTAAAAACCAAAATCAATAATGTCAATAATCCATTTTTTAATATTCGACGCAAATATTATGCAATGTAGTGGAAGCAAGGTTCATTGATTTACTGCATCCCATATAAAAAAAATGCAATCTAATCTATTATGCAAGTTATTTGATTATAAATCATTTTCAATTAATTTGCCAATGAATGTCGAATTCCTAATAAATGAAAAGTTCAAATCATAAGCTGAGTAGTCTAGTTTTAAACTTCGGTGGCACACTTTTAAAAATGGTTGGTTGGTTTTATATTAATAATATAAACAACTAGTTGTTATTACTCGGCGTTGCTAGGGTTAAGAATTTTGTTAAAAATTCGGAACGGCGAACGGATTTGCAGCTACAACGGGACGCCAATATTAGGGGCACGCATTTCCGGTTTTCGGTTAACCGATTTACCGGAATATATGGCTAAATTCCACTTTAATACCGGTTTACCGGTAAATATGGCTAAATTCCACTAAATACCTCACCTCACCGGTAAATGAATTTCTAAAAACCGGTTATTTTGGTGAATTATTATTAAATTTTAATTTACAGTAAAATAAAGCATAACACACATTAATATATATTTATCACTACTGTGGTTTAAAGAGGACCAGCCCCTCTCATCATCAATTGTAATAAATTATACTAGGTGATGAGAGGAACTTCTGAAAAATAATAGTTTTGTTCAGTACAAAATTTGAATAATTTAAAAAATAAAATCATAAAGATACGTAAGACTTCTTCAATCTGAAAAAATATTAAAATAATTTTTATTTAACAATCGGTTCCACGTACAAAATGATGAAACGAATTTCGTACGCGATCCTCAATTGATTATTCCTGGATTCCGGCTTGTGGAAAAAAATATTTTATGCGACTATTAAAATCGTAAATAGCATAATCAAAATATTATAGGCAAAACATTAATTTAAAATGTGATAACGTCGTGTTACTGTTAAAACAATGTCATAAAGTTTATAATTGATTTAACTCTATAGGAGTGAGCTCATTGCTCTCGTCGTAACCTCGTTCAAAGGCCAATGCTTTACCACAAAATTTAAATAACTAACTAACTTACCATTACTCTTCTGTTCTGACGCACAACACTCGCTTCATCCATATTCATACATCTTTGCATGCTAACTCAAGGATTGTTCAGGCCGAACCATCTTCCAACCTATAGAATCAGTGATTGGGTACCCACCACTTTCCTTATCGTCACATATCGGTCCTTCTCATGCGTCGCCTGGCTGACAGTTTTTTACTCTAATAGATATCTCCTTGCTGGACCGTGTATAGGGCGGCCCAGCAGGGAGATGCAAGCAAAGCCCAATCACTGTCCCACTCTCGCAGAAATAAAATCTTCATTAGTATAATCAATTCAGTTACATGGTAGTATAGATATATAAGATACAAAGATTTATGCATACAGGTTACAAAGGACATCTATACAGTACAAGAGTAAGAGAGACAATACTAAGACTCACACATATAGATTCAAGGCAGAGAGGGATTACAGCGGGAGAGGGACAGCGAGGGGACAGGAAGCCATTTTGACATCACTTCCTGTATGGGAAGAAGACGTCACAGTTACATAGAAAGAAGGAGTTCAATCCAAAGGCGCCACAGATCCACGGTCCTTCGCAAAATCTATCCTCGGAGCAGCTCCCAGCGAGTCACCCACTCCCTCACGAATTCCCGAAAGAGTCCGAGGTTTCTTGCATTCCTGATAAGGTCATCGTTCCTAGGAGAGCGATGACCCACCCCTTCCAATCTTTCTAGCATCCTCTCCCTGGCATCTCTTATGACTTCGCAGACCTGGAATATATGCTACGGAGTCTGCGACACACGGCTGCAGATGCACCACGGAGACTCAGCCAAACCCAAGGTATTCAGTTTCGCTGTAGAATCAGACAGTTACAACAGTACCTAATGTTCTCCACTCCAGGTATGCACTCCACGAAAACACAAAATTGAATGTAGTTATGCATAAAGCAGCCAGCCACAAAAAACTCAAACTGAGACAAAAGAACTTTTGCCTAAAGTGGAATAATCAAATCTACACAAAACCTAGAATGTTCTTTACGTCAAAAAAATATAAATAATATAAAAATGCCAATTTCAAATAACTTTAAAGTGGAAGTGTAGTTTTTTTAGAAATTTTGATGTTTTTTCATCTGTCTGGATGTTATTATGTCAAATATGCATTCTGCAGAAAACAGTCATAGCTTACACATACTAATTCGATTGACTTTCTTAAATGAATCGAGTTCTACCATGATAGCTCGGTATTATTTAAGTTCGCCCCGCGCTTTAGATTTATTTATTTATTGAAACACACATCTACTGTGATCGCTCTCAGAACTAAGAATGTTAAAAAACAAATATTTTCTTATTTTTAGTCAAGTTTTATAAAATAATTCACCATTTCAATGTCCCACTGCCAAACACCAACCCCTCCCCCACCATAAATGAGGCCACACCTCTACCTAATACTTGACTTGCATACTCAATTTATGGAAGCGAAACCGTAGACATTTTAAAATAATCAGTGTAGTTTGTACAACAGTGTGGTTTGTTAGTTATCTAAAATCAATGAAATAAACTCTTTTACTAGTTTCGACCTTAAAAAGAGTTTTGTACGTATATTCACCCTAAATATTGAGTGAAATATTCTGAAGTATGATGTATCGTTCGGAGCATTCATCAAGTTCCATATAACATTTAATGTACACTTTACCTCATTGTTTGTAAAAGCCCTTAAGGTGGGGGGGGGGGGGGGTAAGGTTAATTCGTACAAAAAAAGGCATGTTTTTGTGAATTTTTTGTGACGACACAGTTAAAATCTCTTTATTAAAACCAATAGTACATTAAAGTATGATATTCGAAGAATATTGTGTAAAATTTTCAAGACGAAATATTAAGAAATACGGCAATGGCAGCAATTATTCGGACGTGTCTCGGAAAAAAGTAGAATTGCGGTTTCCATCATAACTTGGTGCTAAATCATCTGAAATCAAAAAATCAAAGTTCGTTAGATAATAGATTTTCCCAGGTAACGCTGGGAGGGTTTTTTGAAATTTCAATTTTTCAATTTTTTGGAACACTTTGAAGCGAAAAACGCGATTTTTTGCGAAAAATATCGATTAATTTGTTATTAAAAAATAAAAATTAATAACAAATTTGAAAAAATCTCGACAGCGTTACCTCGTAAATTATGTACAGAAATTGTATTCAAAATTTCAAAAGGATCGGTGTAGTAGTTTTGAAGTTATGATGGACACCGACTTTGAAAACGTGAGATGTGGGGAATACGATTTAAAGTTTTGCACACTGTAAAATTCAAAATAAAACTCAACACTTATTTTATACTTACACATAATCGTCGATGTCATGTTCTCACGGCAAAGAGCTTTCATCATCAGCATCTGTTTGTCCTTGTCTACGCAAAACTCTTCCAATGCAAATAGCACGTCCGGTAGTCCTCAGGTGAGCGCGTCTCTTAGCTGCCCGAGCAGGTATAGAAAATCAGTCTGAGTATCGCTCAAATGTTCATAATTTCGTCAATTTTGCTCCGATTGTGACTTGAAATTTTGACACAATATTCTTACGATGTTATACATTAATTTAAAAAATTAAAAATAAAATGCAAAAAAAAAGTTAAAAACCTTACCCCCCCCCCCCTTAAGGACGTTAATAAATAAATAAATAATTAATAAATAACATGGCCACCCTCTTTTTAATAGATGGTTGTACGCTCTTTTACTAAAAATAATTATTTTAATTAGAATTCAATTTGAGTAGGTAGGTACAATAAGTTTTTCAGGAGCATTTCTACTCGCATATATTTTTAGGATAACACTAGATATTTGATGACTCGATAGACCAGAAGGGTTAAACCAATAAGAGTTCAGACAGTAAAACACATGCAAATATGATAAACAGTATAATAAATAATGCATTTATAAATTATACCGTAAACTTACGTTCGGTTTAAACAATGCATAAAAAAATGAAGAAATTAAAGAAATAAATGGTTAAACACATGAAAAACAATGCAGTGTTGAAAAAATGCAAAAATAATAAAATGCATACATTAATAATTTGTATATGACGACGTGAATATCGAACAAAATTATACCGTTACACCTATTTTTGAGTAATTCTGTTTATGTAATAAAATTAACTAAAGAAATAAATGATTTAACACAAAATAAACATATATATTCAAAAACACATTCATATTTGTTAAGTTGTAATTTTTCAGAACAAAGTTCTGTGAAATTTTTAAAACCAAATTAATTAATCAATTAGAAAGACATCAGAAAAATCTAATTCACGAAAAAATATTAGTATTAAAAAATATTGCTGGGTACCAGTAGTAACCTAATATTTTTTCGTGAATTAGATTTTTCTGTATGGCTTTCTAATTGATTAATTAATTTGGTTTTACAAAATAAACAACACACACAAATGAAAAAATAATAATATGCATAAATAAATTATGTCACTTTTGGGTCATCATCTATTTTTTAAGGAAATGAAGGATTTAACAAATGAGTGATAATACAGTGTTAGGTAAATGCAGATATAATAAACAATATAAGAAAATGAAATAATAGGTTATGCTGTAGGTACCTATATCTACTTTTTGGTCACCCTGAATTAAAAAAGAAATGAAACACCATTTTTTTCTGCGTTGTGAGTGGCTGCGAACATCCGCGTTGCAATTAGCGATTCTTGAACATTTAATCGGTAATTTATTGGCCGGGTACAACAAAACAATTTATTGGCCGAACACAACACAACAATATGTTGACCGAAGAACACGACAACGGCGATAAATAAAACTTTGGCATTCCATCCTTCCAAACGGGCCATTGCGAAATGCATGATTACTCTAACTTTATTACTTATACAGAAATCATTAATTATCTCGCCAACGTTTTAACTACTTCTTGATGAATATTAAAATTTCTCGCATTTTTTATTAGTCAACCAATGTCGCGCGGCCGACTGGCGATGTATTTTTTGCATAAAAATTTAGATTTATAATAAATCTAATAACAATTTTTTATTTATTTATTCATACATTGCTGAGGCTTCTAAGAGGACTCTTTTCCAGTATTGGTTAATCTAGTCTTTCTATTTTTTTACGCCATTATATTAGGTCCTTACATATGAAATTGGCGTTTTGCCGTACTGGCAAATTTGATCTCAAATATCTTCTCTTTGGTGGAAAAGCTAGCTGCTAAACAACCGAGGCTGGTTAATCGCTCTAGGCCACTGCTGCTTCATGATAACGCTAGACCACACACTGCACAACAGACGGCTACCAAATTAGAGGAGCTTCAATTGGAATGTCTAAGACATCCACCGTACTCTCCGGACCTTGCCCCAACAGATTACCATTTTTTTCGAAATTTGGATAACTTCTTGCAAAGGAAAAAATTCAACTCCGATGGGGCAGTCCAAACCGCCTTCAGAGATTTTATTGATTCCCGTCCGAATGGTTTTTTTAGTAAAGGGATCGATGAACTACCTATGAGATGGCAAAAGTGCATAGATAGCAATGGTAAATACTTTGATTAAATAAATATATTATAATAAAAAAAAATCGGCTTTATGTTCCTCCCATACTAAACGCCAATTTCATATGTAAGGACCTAATATTACTTGCGTCATATATTTTTAAATCCTTTATTAAATTCGCCCTTGAGTCTTATTTTTTTATATCCTTTAAAATGGTTGTGAAAAATCTTGTAAGTGAAAATTAACACACTTTCCGTCATCCAATCGAGCTAAAATTCTGCAAATCGACTAGATATGATATAATGTAAATTTATCTCAGATGTTCAGAATACTAGGTACTACTTTCTGGTGATGTTCTAAAATTATTTAAATTATGGACACTTTAGAATTTGTCTCTTTATTTAAAATTGCTACAAAACAAAAGTTGGTTAAGAATGTTCTAAGGTTTTCACGGCCACTCAGAATCCTCTAGTTTGTATCTTCTGAGGTATTATACCGTGTTTTTACGACCTTTCTGGCCGATGTTTCGGATCCCATTGCAGGGTCCATCATCAGGGCTGATGTGTTATTGTGAGTATTGGTGTTATGGTTAAGTATTGGCTAGCAATACCTTGTCAAAAGCAGGGTGAGTGTGTTGTCGGTGTTGTGTTAAGGTATTGGCTAGCAATATTTAATAAAACACCGACACTCACAACAAGACATCAGCCCTGATGATGGACCCTGCAATGGGATCCGAAACGTCAGCCAGAAAGATCATAAAAACACGGCATAATACCTCAGAAGACACAAACCAGAAAAAAACTGGTTGTTGTTTTGTAAAATGATTTTATTTGTCGCGAATAAAAAAATTTATAAAAGCATGATTTCGGATGGATATTATACTACACAGAATACTACCCATTATCTACCAGTTAAACCAAAAAAGACATTTATGCAATAAAGTGTCGTTAATATTTCCAAGCATGGAAATATGGATGAGTTTCATTTATATATTCAAGAACACATTCTTATTGTGAAGTTGCAATTTTTTCAGAACACAGTACTGTGAAGTCAAAAACCAAATTAATTAATCAATTATCGAATTACAATAGCAGCCAAATATTTTTTCGTGGATTTGATGTTTCTATACGTCTTTCTAATTGATTAATTAATTTGGTTTCGAGTTTCAGTGAGTTTAATCTTTGAGTTCATCCAAGGTAATCAAATTGTAAACAAGCTTAAACCGGAACGTCGCATAAAAAGGATTTATAATGAAAACTATGTTTTAATGCGTCAATTTTTTCTTATCATTCTCTTCTCATTCCTCCGCTCAATATGGCTAAATCACTTAAACAAAGATCATGGCCGTCAATTAGAGAATCCATATTTTTGAACAGAAATGTTAATTCTTAATTTCTTTCTATCTACACAGAACGACAATAAGAATCACTGTAAATATAGACGCACATTTTAGCAGTCGGTCTAGGTGTGTCCAAAATGTATAAATGTCCGCGCGATATATATATATATATATAAAATATTGCAATACACAACCCTTTTTATATTTGTATGTCTTTAACACTATGCTGCACTAAGAAAGAAAGAGAAAATACCATAGAGCAAATACCACAATTCGCTAGAACTTCATATGCATTCGTTGTTAAAAATTATGTTTTATTGTCCTTTCTTGTACATGGTTATGAAAATAATTTCTATCTCTTTCTGACTGATACATTTAGTACGTAATAGATGTCTCAGATTTGTATTTAGTGACTATATTTATAGTACGTCTATGGGAAAACTAATCTAAAGTAAGCATGTTGTAATTTTGTAAAGAAATGGGTAGATTTTATTTAAAATTATCTAAATGTTCAAGTTTTTTGTTTGTAACATTGTGGAAATTCATTTTTAATATTTAAAAAAATGAAGGTAAACACAACACTGTTTTATTCCACTATATATTTATTTCGAATTGTTAGAACGTTTTCGAGATTTCTCCCATTGTCAATAACAACACATTTACGACTTGTAAACGTGTTAACTAAACTTGTAAACTTTGTAAAAGTGTTGTTATTGACAATGGGAGAAATTAAAGAGTTAAGGTTGTTATTACGGTCGTTAGACATATATACCTGTAATTTCTGATATTTTATACGCACCGTATGTATTACCGAGAAGCGAATCTCGACGTTTCGTTGGATTCTTATCTAACGTCATCAGGAGGACGACCTTTACCCTCGGAGATGGAGGTCGGACTGATTAGGTGCTGCTTTCTAGGGCGTAAATTGTATGCACTTTGTTGTGGAGTGTTCTCTTCTTCTAAAATAGAGGTCGCCAGTGTGCAATATGTGCTAGTTACGTCGGCGGATTTTACTGCGACTTCTCTCAAGGGTTGAATCAGTGTCGTTAGAACAGGACGCCAAATACTTGATAGTTTGTAACTGTCATCTCTATTGAAATTGGGATGTTTGTATATTTCAATGGACTCCCTCACTAATCTGGGTATAAGGTACGGTCCTGGTGATAAGATTTTTGCCTTGTCAAATCTGATGAAGTGACAGAGATTCCCTTTGGATGCATGTTCGCAGATTGCCGATGTATTGGAGTTGTTGTTTTTATTATTTACCCTTATGTCCTCCTGATGACGTTGGATAAGTATCCAACGAAACGTCGAGATTCGCTTCTCGGTAATACATACGATGCGTATAAAATATCCGAAATTACAGTTAAAAATGGGAGAAATCTCGAAAACGTTCTAACAAGTGTAGTGTTTACCCTCATTTTTTAAAATATTAAAATTATCTAATCTTCAGAACCCTTCTATGCATGTACTTTATAATAACAGTGGTAACCACACAACTGAGATATAAATTGTCATGTTGCCATATTCTCATCGTCTGCCCACTTGCGCTTTTTATTACGCTGTATATTGTATATTAATTGCATATTACGATCAGATTTGAATAATGTTATTAATAAATTATAGCACAGATATTATATATATATCCTCTAGTATATCGTGTTATGGAAAATTGTCCTTTTGATATGTTGAGATGGCTAATTAAGAAGTGTGGGCGTACTCATTTATCATAAATTTTATACACCACATGATAATAGATTTGTATACTAACCGAATATGTGGATAATTAATAATTTATTTTGTAAAATGGCCATAATGTAATGAAGCGTAGGAAAATATTTAAATAGTTATATAAATGGCGTAAGTAAGTAAGTTGGGCCTCAGGACCAAATGGAAGAAAGGAATTTTTGGGCCTGTTTACAAGATCTGACAAATAGATTTGAATTTTTAAAAATTGCAATTACAGTAGGTACATAGTTATTCGTTATTTTATTTTTAATGACACACTAACGGAATATAAAAAAACATAAAAAATAATTTGGTACTTATTTCAGACTAAATTTACTGTTCCAATTTAAGGTATATTCCAATTAAAGGTATGCTCTAGTAACATGTATGTATAATGTTTATTAATGCAATGCTATCATGTACGAATAAGCGTAACTATGTCATGCACAGCGATTAGGCATGTACAGTGCAAGTGGTAAACAAGCAAACTAAATAAAATTGACCCATTGCAATATGAACATCGCAAATAGGACGAGTGTTTCGGTTTTGATGCCTAAGAGAATTATCATAAATCTTCTTCTTCTTCTTCAGCCTCCATCTCTCCACTGCTGGATATAGGCCTCTTCCATACCCTTCGATTCTTCCTTGTTGTTTGCTAATTGTAGCCATTTCTTTCCCCCATAGCAGTTACATCGTCGGCCTATCTCTTTTAAGGTCCTCCGACGCCTCTTTTTTCTCCCAAGGTCTCCAATTTAGAATCTGGGATTTCATCTTGTAGTATCCTGCCTTGCAACATGCCTTGCCCATTGCTATTTTAGCTTCGCTACATCAACCATGATATCAACTACTCTAGTTGTTCTGCACCTAATTTTATCATTTCTTATTCCCATGTGTCCCAGGTATATATATTCATCTACTATTTCAATATAATTTTTCTTGATTGTGATGATTTTGTTTTCTGGACTCAAAATTATTGTTTTCTTTATATTCATCATAAGACCATCTTTGCTCAAAGCCTCGTGTAGTTCTTTTATCATTATACTTAGTTCTTTGATGTATTCACTTACAATTACTATGTCGTCAGAAAATCTTAGGTGACTTAAGTATGTGCCATCTATCTTTGTTGTGTGCCTTTGTTATCCCATTAAGGGTCTTAAATATATCTTCTAAGGCTAACGTGAAGAGTTTAGGCGAGATTGTATCACCTTGTCGGACACCTTTTTCTATTTTATTTTGTCAGTTCTAATGTCGTCGTCAATTATTATGAATAATATGAGTGACTTTTAAAATGATTGGTGATACCTATAAGAAATGCATTTTTACAATTTACAATTTTCATTGGAGAATGCAGTATTAAGCGTCATGTTTTATGGGGCTGTTGTAGTAGCTTATTGGTCTAGTGGTTAGGACTCTCGCCTCGTGATCCAAAGGTCGCGGGTTCGAATCTCACTCCAGACCGGCAAGTTAGTCCTATTTTGATAGCGCAAGCGTTTAGCTTAATTTCAAAATAGTAAGAATATTGGTGTTTTTTTTTTCAAAGAAAGAAAAGACATTAAAAACATGAAAAATTATATGCATCAGTTAGAAAGATGTACATAAAAGATGTATCTGCTGAAAACATACACCGGGATATACAACTGGAACTTTTGCAATACGGGAAACTGCGATTATCAATTTTGTTATTAAAGTAAGTATGACTTATAAAATAAATAATAAATTATTAAAAATGAATATCATCCTTTACCAGAACAGTCACGTACATAGACAACACACAAGAACAAGAGACTATATAAGAATTGATATACCGCGGACTAATAGAGAGAGATATGGTTTCCTATAAACTGCAATAGATTTCTATAATGGAATCCCCAATTCCATAAGAAATTAAAGAGTGTATAACTATTCAATATACGGCTGAATGGACTCGTGATGGGGAGGAGATAACTGTTTAACAAATCAATGTGCTGATATTTAATATGTGTACCCACTTATTTTACATTATTTCCTGTCCCCTTATACCGGCATACAATTGCTGTTTTTTTAATATTAAATTTTAATTAATAAAAATAATTAATTAATGTAGTGTGATCATATAAGAGTATGTAAATAAAATAAATATTATTATTTCATGTTCTAAACTGTTTAATATTAGGGAAGTACAAAAAAAATTAAATTTTCATGCACGTAGAAACGTAAATACATTAAAATATCAGAGAAATATGTAGTTTTAAAATAAACTTAAAAAATAATTAAAATAGCATTTAAGGATGTGCACTCGTGGTCGCGCAGCAGTCAACAGTGGCCGCGAGGCGCCCACTGCTTGACAAAAAATCATAATTTCTTATTCTGTGCTGGGAATGGGTTAATTATATTGCAAAATATGGTAATTGGTGCGAGATTAAGCTGCACAATTAAGTAATTAAACGAAGCGTCGTAAATCACGGATAATGGCCAGAGAAAATTCAAATGTTAATAACGGACAACCATTCGCGACTTTTCAGTTCGTCGTAAATCGATTCATATTAAATTACCAAAGCCGAAGAGCTTTTTTTTGTTGAGGTGCTAAAGATTAACGCCAGATGATTAATGCTTCCATTAACTCGGCTTCAAACACCTCCTCCAAGTAATCGATCGAAGATCTACTCGACAAATATTTACGAGTCTTCCGGAAAAGAAGATGGATTGGTGCCTCATGTGGTGTTTGAGATTTGGTATACACAAAGGTATTGAAAATAAATGGTTATGAAGCGCTGTGGATTATGTGAAAACTCACAAATACCTTGGTCTACCTACTCATAGATGAACACTTTGTGGGTGGGGGAAGAGTATATTGTTTCTCTTTAATTTTTTGTTTTTTATGGGCTTTATTTTATTTAAGGGGTCACCACCAATATTTAAATACTGGGGTATCTAAATATTAGAATATATATATATATATAATTCGGGAAGCAGAGAATAAAAAGAAGAATTTGGAATATGCTTACAAGATTTATTTAACTACGAATACACAGATTTTTAACAAAACTTAAGACTAGTTATAAAACACTGGATGAACGAGGTCTACGAGGAGAGTGTTAGAAATCGCGTCTCTCCCTCTATTTATAGATATTTGCGAATGCTTCCAGAATATTCTCCCAAAAAAGGTGTAGGGCTGTGCTGTCTGCGGCTTCCGACATGATCGATATCTTTCGATGAGAATATCGAAAAATATCGATCCAAGCCTCAGACTACAACTTCAAATGGGATCAGCAGATAATTAAAATTTGTACGAGCCTTAGGGTAGTGTCTAGCAGATTTTACAAAATTCAATTCAATTCAATTCAATTTATTTAAAAATATGTACATTACAAACTAAGTGTTCAAGGCATACATATTATAGAAGTATATATCAAAATAAAAATATTTTATAAGTTAAAAATAACATAAAATCTGGTCAAAGGTGTAGGAGAATCCCGCTTCGGAAAACCCCCTCAGATACTTGGAATATATCAATACCCAAAGCGATTTTGTTCAGCATAGCTGTGGCTGTTCCAACAGGCATAGCCATCGACAGGTTGGTCCTGTATATTGGAATGTGAAACAATCTATGCTGACGATGTTTAATGTAATTATCAGGAACATACAAACCAATGCTCTGCATAATTTCAGGATTATCGATCATGATAGCATAGATAGATCGATGAAGATGCAATACATTATCCCAAAGCCTGTTTTAAGAGTGATATATTTTTCTTTGGTAGAATCAATATTGAGATATGGTATAAGATCTTGGGGCCATTCCAGTGATCCAAATATAACTAACTAACTAACTAACTTACCATCACGCCGTTTCCCCGTGGGGGTAGGCAGAGAGGTTAGAGCGCCATACTCTTCTGTCCTGACATACAACTTTCGCTTCTTCTACATTCATACATCTTCGCATGCACACTCGACGCTTGTTCAGGCTTCTAACAGGACCATCTTCCAGTATCTGGTTAATCTGGTCATGCCACGTCTTCCGTGGTCGCCCTCTCTTTCTGGCGCCGTTCGAATATAAAGCCTATACAAAATCTACAAACTGCCATAGTAAAAAGTGTCGTAAATCCACAGGTTTTTGAATAAAGACAAAATATTAAACTAGTGTATTCATCCGTTAATATTTTGCCAGTTCATGGGTTATTTCTATTTCTGCTGATAAAAGAAATTCACGAAAATGAAATTTACAAAAAGGTAGTTGCTCATGGCAGAAACACGAGATGAGTTATAAATCAAATTTTAACTATTCCAAGAATAACAAATAAATATGGACCGAGGACATTTCAATATCTAGTTCCAATGTTTTTGAACAAAATACAAAGTACCTTTCCCACAGGCCCAAAGACTCCAAAATTAGTGGCAGAACATTAAAAGTGGTTATTTGTAAACAAAATACGTTATATATGAACTGTATTAATATTGAAATGATGTGAAGTTATGATTATGAAGTTATGATATATTATGATAATGTCAATGAATAATTAGTAATGATTATTAGTATCTTTAAAGAAATGGAACACATATATATGTCCATAATCTACTATACTCCTAAGATATATCTATATAAATATCTTATATATACTATATAATATATCTATATATACTACTCTATCACAAATAGATCTATCTCTCTCTCTCTTATCTTATATCTATCTCCTCTATAGATCTATCCTATTTTTTTTTCTTTCCGTTAAATTCAAGAATTTACATATTGTGCATCACGCTTTACTTTTTTTTTTTGGCTTTTTTCCCTCCACTTGTGTGGGGGAGGGGGGCGGGGGGGGAAGGGGGGCGGGGGGTGGAGAAAGGACGATGATGGAGGTACAAGGTGGAACTGAAATTGTGAAAATGATAAACGTTTTTTAGACGTTTTGTGGGACTAGAAAAATAAAGAAAATAAAAAGATAAATAAAAAAATTAATAAAAGTTCATATCAAATCGAGATCTAGCTCTTTATGATCAGTAACTGCGCATCACCTTTCTATCATTTGCCTTAGACGAAACCGTAAATTTTTTTACATTTTTGATAGAAAATAATATCGACCGTGAAGTTTATTGTGGCGAGCTACGTCAAAGGACAAAAAAGAAAGAAAATTAAGTGCACGTATTTATGTAAACACGTTCTTCGGCATACCTTGCGTTGGAACATAGCAATACAGAATATTATTTAATTTTTTATTTATTTATTTTACATTTTGTTCTTTTTACAAATTATATACAGGGTTATTTGGAAAGCATCAATAACCTCGCAGAACTATAATCCTGCCTCAATTGTGAGTCGAAAATGTTCAAGCAGCCATAACCTAAAATTAATAGGTATGAAGATACGCGACGATATATAAATAAAATTTTAATTTTAAGCAATTTTTATTATTGTCGTGATTAAATTTAATATATTTATAATTAATTAATAAACAACATATTTTGAAAAAAATGATATCCATTTTAAGCTATATAGACTATTTTATATGTGTGCAAAATTTTATGGAAATACGTTCAGAAATAAAAGAGTTATTGACTTTTGGTCCGAAACAGGCCTAAATTTCCCATAGTGCGTCGTCTCGCTCACACGCCGTCCGCTAGCCCGCGCATCCACCACCGTACACGACGGACACACTCACACAGAGGTTTGTTCACTCTACGTATACTACATACATCAATGACTTGTTGATAATCTGTTTATTATGTTTAAAAATACTTCCATCTATCAAACTAACCAAATGGAAAAGGACCAGGCGCTTCTCTGGTGACAGCTCTCAGCGGGATACTTATTACTCAGCGCCCATATAAGTGTCGTAATTTTCACATTATCGTAAGATGACCCGCTAATTAACCGCAGACTAAAAATGTATTTGTAATTCCCAAGCGCTCCGGGAGCCTATTTTTATTTGACAAATTAGGTATAAAATATCCATCTCATTTGTCTATTAGTCTATGAACATGAGTAAAAATCTATGATTTACGTGAACGAACGTTTTTCCTTAGTTGTACTGTTTACGCTTCATTTCTGTATTTCAGGACATATGCCAATTCATACAATATTGCATTGCATTAATACATTTAAGTGTCAAAATATGAAACTTCTAAAACATGATGTTAAATAATATTTTTACAACAGATTGTTAATTAACTTTGTAAAAACCACTACCAGATTTTAGGTCTATCGGTTTCGAGACGTACCCGTCTCTTCGTCAGGACCAACACTACACCACTACATTCACAACACTATACACCTCACCCATAGTATTGTTACACTTCCACCAATAATCGATCACATGCTTGTTAGTCTTGTCAGGGACAAACGTGCACTGTTTAGCCTAATGAACCATCAGGGATCTACCGAAAGAGAGTGAGAGGGGGCAGGGTCTAAAGTGGGTGTTACCCCATATTTTGTGAACATTAAATTAAACAAAGGGCTATATGGAAAATTAATTTGGTTGTTAATTAGGGGTGCTCTAATATTTTTACATGTATGTCCTGAGAACACAATTATTCGATTTTGTCAACAGATATCGCTAGCATAGTCCCTTGAAATATATGAAAGATTTTAAGATTTGAAACATATACAACATTCTAATGATAACGATAATGTGTGGATGTACTAACGATGGAATAGGTGAACGTTGGATTGTAAACATTGATGTCTATGCCCTGGGCCATTCTATAAAAAGACTTCCATAGACGTACCTCAAATAAATAGCTTAGTCTCGTGAGACTTCTATAATTTATCTTCAATCTGTTTGATTTCATTTGAAATGAGGGCACTCAACTATACTGGGGATACTTGCCTTGAAAAAAATTGTAACTTTCCGCCATATTATTCACTTAAGCCACGTGTTGGGAATGCAATCCCGAGTCGGGATTGCCCTTTCGGGATCCCGAATACTTTTGTGTTGTTTTGTTTGTTTATAGAGCTGAATACCAATTAACGACAATGCCTTGCATTTTTATATCAGTAATTTTAATAAAATGTTCATTATTAATCATTGCATTAAAGTTTTTGTAAGCGTTTTTCCAAGTATCAATCAGTCAATGTAGTAGAGTAAAAACTACTAACTAGTAGTAGTTTATATAACTATGTTATATTGATAAAATACAGCAAATATTATTCAAAGCTATTTTCATTATTTGAATGCGACATGAACATAAGTTTTAAATACTTACTAAAAGCTCTATAAAAAAATGCTGATCAATCCCGATAATCCCTAAAATTTCATCAGATTTTTCGGTTTTGCATTCCCTAGCCACGTTCCCTTGAAAAATAGGAGAACCGACCATTTTCTCAACTTTAGCCCAGAAATCTCAGATGTAGGTGAAGAAAATTAGATAATCTATTCGGTTGTTACTATTAGTTGTCAAATCGCGTGTTAATGGTATAATTGTTGGCGTCAGTGGCAGCTGCGGCGGCACGCCACCTGTTAAAAATTCCCACACTGTTGAATGGTAATTATTTTGTACATTTAATAATTGTCTACCATTGCACAAGTTATTGTTGCAATTACGACAACACACAATGGGTAAAAAAATTGTGCGGAAAAACTTATTGTCTCTGCGTACGCCGGCGATATATTGGATTTATTGGCCATTTCATGGTTGACGTGTTATGTAAATGGGGAAAATTTGAGGCACGGGAATGATTAGACACATTCTCAGTGCGTAATATTACAACACGCACAAGAACGCGATGAAACTGTCAGGTTTGTAAGCATTGTCAGACAAATTATCAATAGGTCTTCAACAACATAAAAAATTGTATAGATATGTAGTCTCACAGAGATGAAAATGTTTATATGTGTAAATAGGTACGGAAGCCTTTGGGTGTTTAAAGGGTTAACGGCCTATCATATGGCTGGCTTAAGTGATCACTTTACTCAATGCAAAGTTAAGCAAGTCGTTTGATAGGTCGTAAGTCCTAAAACACCCAAAGACTTCCACACCTACTTTTTCATATAAATAGTTTCGTCTCTGTGAGAGACATTTATAATATATATATATATTGTTTAATGACTAACCCTCTCAGGACAAATATCCAGTAATCATTTAGGACTCGATCCCATGTGCGATAGTTATTTATTTATTTGTTCACGCCTATTATAGGCTTTTACTTATAAAATTTTATAATATACAAATAACTATATAAAACAATTTCAAGTATAAGAAGTACATACAAGATATTAAAATATGAAGTCATAGCACGTATTATACAAAAAAATAGAAAAATATTACAAAACATTAAAGAAGTATATAGAACAATATCAGGTTTGAACAGTTAAATATAAAAAGACTAACTACATGTATAAGTAGTAAAAGGTATACGCATTAAAATATGAGTATAGAAATATAAAGTACAAAGCAGTAATGTGTATATAAGCGAAAAGATGAAGATCTCAAATATTATCATTTCTATCCGTTCCATAAGGACACTTCGAGCGACGACATGTCATCTTATTTAACCTCATTGGTGAGTACAGCCTCATTTAAGGTAACAAAGATCAAATCACGGGGTGAATACTCGTCATTTAAAATCGGTATCCCTAAAAGTACTGCTAATAAGATTTTGCAAAGCGAAAATTGGCCGCGCAACTCATTTATAAAAGAGTGGGAGGCGAAACCGCGAGATGCACCGCGCCTTCCTTCAGTAAAATGACTAGTTCGTGATAATGCAGCAAACCAAAATTGATATTTTATTATCAGAATGTTCGGGGAATAAAAACGAAATGTGTGAATTTTTACAACAATGTTTCGGCTAGTGATCTTGACATCATAGCACTAACCGAGACCTGGTTGAATGCTAGCGTTTTCGACTCCGAACTTTTCGATGGTAAGACGAGATCGCGGTGGCCACAGGCAGGGTGAGGGATGTTTGTTGGGAGTGAGAAATAGAGAAAACTTGCAAGTCGAGCGTTTTTCTATTTTGGAAACGTCCAATGAAGATCTCCGGGTAAAACTGACATACGAACTCGATATTACGTTCGTTTGTGTATTATATTTTCCTCCGGCGAGTGAGACTGATATGTATCGACTGTTCTTCGATAAGATGTTATCCAGTTTAGAACTACTTCAGGATAAAAACCTCATTATATTGGGAGACTTTAACCTGCAGTCAGCTCGTGACAATTCGAGCGTAGAAGCTGACTTAATTTTTTTGTGCTCTATGTTAGGTCTCTCGCAGTATAATAATATTTTGAACTCCAGAAATAGAACTCTGGATTTAATATTTTGATATTTTGTAGAAGGGCAGTTGATATTTCTCGGTCATTATCACCTCTTACGAAAGAAGATAATTACCATCCCGCACTTGAATTTTGTTACAATCCGATTTCATATCACCCCCGTCGAACTAGAGTTCCCGGAGAGGGTACGGTTCGTCGGAGGGGCTGGAACTTTGATAAAGGTGACTTCGACAGACTGTACTCTCTTATGGACGCCACCGACTGGGGCGAGATGTATACCATATCGGATGTGAATGAGGCGGTACAATATTTTTATTATACTGTCGAGGGTGTACTAGATTCCTGCTTCCCACGAAAATCTCAGGCTACCGGCGGAAGGCGATATCCGGAATGGTTTTCTAGGGATATTGTTAGGGATATACGAACTAAACATTTCTATCATAAAAATTGGAAAGCCTTTGGCCGTCACAGCGATTATGATATGTTTGGACATTACAGATCTATCGTAAGACGTAGCATTCGATTGGCGCACCGAGAGTTCATTTCCGGGATGGAAAACAATATTCTACAAGACCCTAATACGTTCTGGGCCTATATAAAATCCCAAAAAGCGGATGGTGGGAATATTGATTCCATGACTTGGGGCGAAAAAATGGTACGGGGTGCAGATATTGCCGAGGCGTTTGCAGGTCATTTTAAAACAGTCTACAGTGAACCTCCGCTTCTCGATATTAATATTGCTAAAACATGTTCTCCGATCAGTGCACACTCTATTGATGTTCAATATATCAATGAAAAGGATGTGGCCGACACTATTAAAAATCTAAGTAATACCCATTCTCTTGGGCCAAATCTCATTCCAACATTCTTCTTAAAAGGCTGTGTGGAACTGATAAAAAAACCGCTTTGTTTTTTGTTTAATCTTTCTGTAAATACAGGGGTCTTCCCGGAAACATGGAAGACGTCAAAAGTTACTCCCATACACAAGAGTGGTTCTAAGTTATCCGTAGAAAATTATAGACCTGTAGCTCTCTGCACCAGCTAAGGTATTTGAAATTATAATAAGTAAAACCGTCGCTTCCCGAGTAGAGCCGTTTATAATTGATGAACAACATGGATTCAGGAAGGGCCGCTCGGTTGAGACCAATCTGATGATTTTCACAAATTATGTCACGGAAGCTCTGGACGCGGGACATCAGGTAGACTGTACATATAATGACTTCGCCAAAGCCTTTGATACAGTCGACCATGATGTCTTATTGAAAAGGTTGTATGAGATTGGTTTCTCGGATGGTATGCTAAAATTTATGGCGAGCTACCTCCAAAATAGGAACCAATACGTCTCCTACGGTCTATTCGCGTCAGAGTGGTTCTATACTTTCTCGGGTGTCCCGTAAGGATCTAACCTGGGTCCATTGTTGTTCTCGATTTTTATCAATAATATAAAAAATGTAATTTTAAACTCGCGCTTTCTGTTATTTGCGGATGACTTAAAGCTTTTCTTAAAGGTGTCAACTTTGGACGATTTTCATATTCTCCAAACAGATATATCAAATATATGTGAATGGGGAAGACGAAATAAACTTTTGTTTAATGTTTCCAAGTGTTCGGTTACATCCTTCACTAGGGCCCAAAAAACTCTATTTTTCGCTACAAAATGAACGACCAAAATCTGACAAGAACATCGAATGTTAAAGATCTAGGTGTTAAATTTGTAAGCAGCCTGACATTTCATGATCACATAGAGACGATCAGTGGTAATGATCTGAGAATGTTAGGATTTGTT
>JADDOH010002259.1:0-18937 GCA_016648135.1 Agrypnia vestita
GGTAATGGATGCAGAAATATGCGGCGTTTGCTTATTGCGATACGTTTAAAGAAGGGGAGAACGGAAAATAAATGCCGTAGAAATGTACACTTTATGTTAATTTATATAGACCATACTCAAACCAGACCAACTCAAAACAAAACTCCTTTATATACAGATCCACAAATTCATTTAACACAAACTATCACCACATTGACATTTTCAACTCAACAATAAGAAACATAAAACAAACAAAATCTACACTACCGCACCCAAACTAATTCGTACATTATATCTTCCCTTCTACTCCCGTCCCACATTCCCCTCCACCCTCTCCACTCGCTACTAAAGTAAGTTGAAGTAAATCACTATATTCAGTGGAAAATTTGTAATTGGCATAATTGTAAAAACCATTATTTCATATTTTTAAGATTGTTGTTTTGCTGTTAATTTTCCCCAAAATAAAATAAATAAATAAATAGCGCCATTTTTGCGTAAGAGACGCTCCAAGGGCGCTTTACAGGTGCGACATCCCGAAAAAATGAGTTTTTAGGCTTTTCTTGAAGATTCCTGATTCATGATTCCTACAATAAGTCACGAAAAGTAATGTTTTGTCATCTCCCCAACGCGCCATATTTGTTTCATCTGTCACGGACTGAGAAGATCGCATTGATAATCGATACTAGCCGCGAATGACATAAGCAAGCCTGTTCACACATGCTTAAAAGATACCCCTTCTCATGGTGAATGACATTAGCATGCTCATAAATCAACCGGCGATTGATTTTTGAGCATGCCGCTAATGAGCATACTTATTACTAGCAATGTGCGTACACACATGCCACTAATAAGCAAGGGCTAAAGAAAGTCAATACTGCGCATTACCACGTGCCACTAATAAGCATGTTTATCAGTACCTAAAGAGACGCTTCAAGGGCGCTTTACAGGAGCGACATCCCGAAAAAATGGATTTTTAGGCTCTTCTTGAAGAGTTCCTGGTTCTCCATAGATCGCAACACTGGAGGCAGCTGATTCCACATAGCCGGGCCCGCAAAGCTGAAAGCACGTTCCGCAAACTTGGTGGCTCCAGGTCTCCTTGGTACTACCAGCCTGCAGAGTGCCTCCGATTCGGCTGACCGCAGTGTGAGCCGTCTTCCAGTGATGTTGCCTGGGATACAGAGGTCTATCAAATATTGTGGTGCTTTTCTTTGAAGACTTTTGTACACCATCAGAGAGAGTTTAAAATTTATCCACTCCGGCAGGCGAAGCCAATGTAGCTGCTTCAGCATTGAGGATATTAAGAAGGAAATATTCGCGTATCCCGTGGACAGCGCAACGCATTCTGCGACAAATCTAAATACGCTACGCTTTATCTATGGTAGTAAATAGATTCGCGCCATTTTTCAGCCACGACACGCATCAATGTGACAGTAAATTCAAATCCACTGCTTTACCCAGGACCGTTTTATGAGCGCAGGCTCCCATAACGGTCCTACTCAAATGCCGCCAGGTGGTAAATCTTAATGCTACATGGCAACCATGCTATGCCGCAGTGCAGCACGGCACGACTGCCAACAAAAGACCATTCCAACAATATTTATCTTTTCTACCGTCCAACGCAACAATGACGATTTTGCCATAATTTTACATCGGGAAGCTGTGGGAGGAGAAATTAATAAGTGAATATGAAATAATATTTTTTCTTTAAGCTTTAAATATAGCACTAGTACTTATTTCATTTAATTTTAGTCGAAACATGAGAATTGTGAGGTTACGTTTGCGACGGAGGGCAGCTGTCAGATCAGACCGGAGAAGTCGGACATCGCAAATAAAGGTTTTTACTTTGAGAGAGATACGTGAAAATACACAAATCTTCTCATTTAAGTAAGCCTACGTCTCGTTTATTATTATTTTTTTTTATTTTCGTCTATTAAGTGTTGGGATAAAGATCTGACATCCTAATACCGCTATTTTCGGAATATCACAGATTGTTCGTCGAAGATGTTTGACTTGAGGAAGTTTATTGTTTGGACTCGTGCGATGCATACGTCACAGATCCGATCTACCCGCGATGTCCCCACACAGAGGGGAGCACCCGCGCCGATTATCCGCGCCATTTGCTCGGATAATTGAATGCTTACTTCGGCCCGCCGAGCGGCTCATTCGGCAATAGCCGGACGCACCCGAAGTGCAATTGTCAAACACCGTCAATACTTTTATATAATAAAATATTTTCAGAGTGTAGCAGAGCTAGTCCACAATACTTTACAGGCGGATTCCTGCCTTGATTATGAGTAGAAAATGCTCAAGCGACCATGACCTGATATCAATAGGAGATATGCAATATTTCTTAGTTATGTTTTTGCAAAACGTTGAACTATCAATACAATAACTTCATTTGTATGAATGTAGCCAAAGCAAAAGTGATGTGTAAAGTTAGAAGAATATGGCGTTCTATCTTCTCTGCCTACCCCTGTGGTGATACGGCGTGATGGTTAGTTAGTTATAATAAATCGTTTTGTATTGTTAATATATATCTTGGGTTATTTTGTCGTCAGATAATTTTTACCATAACCAACGTTTCGTGACACTCTTGGCTCTACACCCCCTGGTGGGTCTTGGCCTCCTCAAGAGTCTTCCACCACTCATCTCGGTCTAGTGCCAGCTCTCTCCAGTTCAGGTGCTCCAAGGCAGATGTGTCTTTGAGGACGTTGTCGCTCCATCTTAATTTTGGCCTTCATAAGCTCCTTCGCCATATGTGCTTGATGCTCTGACATTCTCTTCGCATGACCCAGCCACCGTTGTCTTCCTAGTTTTATAAATTTTGTGACGTACAACTCCTTAAACAAAGTATACAGCTCATTGTTGTCAACGCCTGCGCCAAAGTCAATCTTCTAGAACCGGTCCAAAGATACGCCTCAAAATTCTTTTCAAAAACGTCCAGTGCTCGCTCATTCCTCTTAGTTAGTACCCACATCTCAGCTGCGTATGTTAACACTGGTCTAACAAGCAT
The DNA here is from genome assembly GCA_016648135.1 of Agrypnia vestita. NCBI lineage: Eukaryota > Metazoa > Arthropoda > Insecta > Trichoptera > Phryganeidae > Agrypnia > Agrypnia vestita. The sequence goes on from JADDOH010002259.1 coordinate 2,993, forward strand.
TTTTTACACTAATATCTTAGTATTTCTGGACAGCAGTCTGGATTTTGTAGACGGAAAAAATAATTAAATTATTTTAAAAAATCAATATATATAAAGAAACCCGTGTTTCCCTACCGATGGTAATGGTGGTGGATAGCGCTTGGTGTCACATCGAAAATATGCGAGTTTGGTGGGGGTGGCTGTACGTGGGTGGGAGTGGGTGATGAAAATGTGCTTTCTAGCACATTGTTTTGTTATGGGAAGGCCGCAAGTGCTTCAGATTGTTTCAAAATAGGCACGCCGACTGTGTCGGTGAGTCTAGAAGGTTCCGTAAAAACCTGCTCTAGAAAGTTCTGGAAGAAGAAGATTCTAGAAAATTACCGAAAGTTCTATAAGGTTCAAAACTGAGTGGCGAAATGTGTCGGTGTTTCTCGAAGGTTCCTGTACATTCGATAAATTTCTTAAAAGTTCTGGAAGGAGAATGTTCTAGAAGGTTGGCAAAAGTTCTATGACGATCCAAACAGTGTACTAAAATTCTACGCGTGCGAAGCCTCGCGGGCACAGCTAACTAACCAACTAACTAATCATCACGCCGTTTTCCCGCAGGGGTAGGCAGAGAGGATTGAACGCCACACTCTTCTATCCTGGCACACCACTTTTGCTTCGGCCACATTCATACATCTTCTCATACAAGTTCTGCGGTTGTCGCGGCTTTTAACGGGGCCACAGAAAAAAACACTTTTAACGTGGGCACAGCTAGGGCTAAATCCAAAATAATGGTCCCATTGCATATACAACGAAAATGAGTATTTCACTATATTACTGAATGTGCTAATAACAAAATGAAAGATAATTTACGTTTAAATAGTAAGTATTAAATAAGATATTACACTTTAAAGTTCCGAAAAATGCACTGCATATTTTGACATTTCATAGGCAATATATGAGGTTAGGTTAGGTTAGGTTATTAAGTTTGGTTTGTTTAATTTAGAATACGATTATTTTAGTTAGATTAAATTAACAGGACGTTAAATTACATAGTGAAATACTTATTTTCATTATATGAACAACGGGACCATCATCTCGGATTATTCCACAGCTAGTTGGATTATATTACAAGAAATTATTTTATTCAAACAAAAATAATTTCGCAAAACTGGTAACAAATAATTTGACCGCCAGTGTTTTTAAAAAAATGTCTTGTCGATGCCCGGCAAGGGGGCGGCGCGGAATTCCAGTTACCCGAGTGGGTACAGCCGGGTGCAAAATGTAAGCAACACTACAAACAATCAGGAATGCCGGTGGGGGACGCCAAATAAAGGATTATTCAGGCATCGCTGCGCCCTCTCAGGGCTTACTTCCGCACCGATACACATCATGAGGGCGGGGGAAGGCAGAGAAATTACTGCAGAGTACTTGTGTGTAAGGAGCGGTTATCTGCGAGAGTAGTTGGACGATCGGGAAGATGGATGAGTTTTGTACGAGATGACTATCCTACTGATAAAAAAGCGCGTTCGTGTGTTTCACTATTGCATGCCTAAGCACACCACGAAATATTGTCACTGGACGTGCCTTTGGGAGACATATGAATACACACATTAATTAACGATTAATTGATTAGTGATTAATTATTTTAATAATGCTTAATTTAAGTTTAATCTGGGCAGCACTTTAATATGTTATCAAGAGCGGATTGGAGGATAGAAAACTAATTGCTGATCTAATACACCAATATAATATACCTACATGGTAATGTTGACTCGGAATTTTGTGTCGAAAATATAAGTTTAAATGTTCCTAGTCGCCGACTTAAGACATATATAATATTTTTTCTCTATAAACTTCAATAAAAATATGGCCCACTTTAACTCTATTTATAGAATATTGAGGTCATACAACAAAATAGAAAATGATCATCACGTCTTCATTGACATATTTCATGACAGTTTTCGTGAATACAAGAGAACCATTACCAAACTTGCTACTAACTAATTAAACTAGTCTCTTTGTTCAGTCTCACTCTCTTTTAGCTCACTCTATAAATCACTTTTTTCTATTCTTTCTTGTGTACGTTTTAACCTTTACTTTTATCCCTATGTTTGCTCTGTTCACATTTAAGTGATGAAAAACATTTTGACTAATTGTACCTTATTATATTTGTATTACCTTTGTCATGTTATTTTATGTTTTTCATTGTTTGTAAACCATTAAAAAAACAAAATAATAATAATAATTGCCAAAGTCACTCAACAGAATTATTCTGCAGCACTAATCTGAGGCTTGACGTCACTTAGACGAGATGACAGCTGCGGGCGTTTTTGCACGAAATTAAAAATATGTTGATGCAATGCAATTATTTGCGTAAAAACTTAGTTTATTACTGAAATAATGCTATTTTCGGTAAGAGTAGACGTGTGCCTACATTATAGAATGTTATTTCAAGATCTGTCATCATGCCTATCGCAGAATTGAATATCTGTTAACACGAGTACATTTAGATAAAATTTTAATAAAAGCATAATGTTTTTGTATTTCCCGATTAAGGTGGGGTGAAGGGTGGTGGCACCGGCCGCAGTAAAAACAATATTAATTCATCAAGAGGAATTTAATATAATCCCCGCCAACTGGGGCCGCCACCCTTGCGAGGGGAGCGCCCCCGGCAAGGCCGAGTGTGGTAAATTGATTTAAATTAGTTATTTGTGAGCCCCGGGTTGTTTATTCTGGGCCGCGATGCCCTGCGCGTGATACCAACAGCGGCATCATGCGTTTTCTCTTAAACCTTCTTCTTTCATATCTGAAAATCGGGTTATTTTTACTCCCTTTATATCAACTCGCGGTGTCTGCTTGCTTGCCGTCAACATCGATTTTTGGCCCTTTTCCCGTGATCCGATCGAGCTGAAACTTGGCAAGCAGACTTGTGGCGACGATCAAGAAGAACTGTCAAATTTTCGTTAAAAAAAATTAATAATTATAGTATAATTTCGGATTTTTAGAAATTTTATTGGTTCTTTCAAATTGGAATCATTAGAAAAGTTTGATTACGGCGGCCCGATAACGTCGCGGAATATTTTGTAAATTTGAATTACTCCGTCGGTATACATAATAGGTACTTCACTACGAATGTCGAAAATCTAAATTGACTGACAAATGTTTTAAGAATTTAATCTTCAAAGCATGAAGTGTCTTATCAAAGCTCAAAACATCTGACATTTTAGAAATATATTAAATTGCTGTAAGTTTAGTGTTATGTTATATGTTTTAATTAATCTTTAATTGTTGTTATATTTTACAAAGAAATGGAGTATAATAAAAACTTGGTTTTTATGGGTTACTTTTTTAGTTTTTTTTATTTATTTATTAATTAACGCCCTATAAGGCTTTTACAATAGATAGGTATAGTGTACATTATCAGAATAGGTATATAGTTTAGAGAAGAAAAAAAAAACACAATTACATGTAAACATAGTAATGACATAGTGAGAAGAAAATACTTAGAATACAGATACAAACATATAAAGATAAATATAATATAAAGTAAAAAGCAAGAAGCATAAGCAAAACATAATAATACATAAATTTAAAAACAAAAAAAGTAATAATGTAGAGAGAGAAGATATAGCACAAGTTTTGAAATTCATAATATAATAATAAAATATAAATACAAATACAAATCAATTATTTAAGTCCAATTCGACAAATACTAGTAATCTTTCAATACACTTTTTAATATATGTTTGAATAATATACAGTTATTGGCAAAGACGTCCAGTTGCTCGTATCTGTTTGCTAGTCTAGGAAGCCTTTGCAGTGGGGAATCAAAGAAGTAGTTAGTAGCTGCAGTTTCCACGGCAAAACCTGCATGACTTCTAGTTATGCGAGACGGAACACGCAAGCAGATACGTTCTAGTAGTTGAGGACAGTCGATAGTACCATTTATGTATTAGTTTGTGTAAAAAGAGAAAGTCCATCACTATTCTTCCAGTCTCTAGTTTATCAAGACAGCTAAAAGAATTAAGAATAGTGTAATCAATATGACTTGAAGGTATGTTATGTTTATAATTGATAAATCTAAGAAACTTATTTTGGACTTTCTCCACATTACTCATGTATAAATATAAATTTTCGGTACATTAATGTAATTAGACTGGTAAGGGTAGATAAAATAGCCTAACTGAAATGCAGATTAAATGGAAACTGGAACCTTTTTATGGAAATTAATACCGTGTATTTTAGACATTATAGCTAAAATACCATTACAATAGCTGTATTATGGCGTCAATAATTACGGTACTTTTTACAACATTTTAATTTAAAATTCTAGCCGTAATTCGTGGCTGCGGCTAGATTTTTTATTTCCGACGTTTCTGTATACAACTTATCACTTGTTGGTGCGAATCATATTTATTTCTTAGATCCAGTCAAATCGAGAAAAAACTCGTCGTGAAATGTGTATTTTCGTAATGAAACCGTATAATGTTACATTAACCCATCTCTGAGTTTAGCGTGTTTCTTCGAAAGGTATGATGTGAGGTGAGAACTGCGCGCACAATACTTGCAGAAATGATATTGTTACTAATTCAATAGTATCTTGAGTAATATAAAAAGTTGCATTAAAAAAATATCATGACTTAGGAATATCCAAGAGTTGTAAAATCATAGATTGCTATTGTTATTAGATAAAAAATGCCGAGGCTGTTGTGTGACTCTCACCCCCGGAGAGGCTGTCTGTCACGTGCCGTCCATTCATCTGTTGCTCTTCAGACTCTTCGCAGCATCCGCCCTCCTCTCCGTGTAATCTGGTTATTTGCTCAACACTCGGAAAATATCCAAGGCGCACCCTCCAAGTGGGGGATGCGACCGCACCGTCCGCTTCAACTGTCATAACAAACATTCATAAACACAAGTCCTGCCAAGAATGGTGGCAGAGGATAGGACTAGAACCTCCAATCCGAATATTCGAATATTCGAAACTCGAATATATTCTCCTGTTTTTAAGTATTCATTATTCGAATACTTTAATATAAACGAAACAAAAGTTTACGAACCCTGGAAGTCATATTCAAGCATTTTCAGGAATACGATTTTTTTATCGGAGTCGGACATCGAAGATGTAAACGCCGTAAATTGTCGGATATTTTTTGCATTTGCCTTTTTTTAAGCTTTTTGCTTTATTGTTTTATGACAATAAGCACCTACGGTTAACGCACTTTATTTTATCATCGATGGAGTCGGCTTTCTATTATTGTTTAGTATTAAGTTTTCATAAATACTTGAGCCGACAAACAAGAAGTTATATACAAAATAACTTTTTAAAAACTTGCACGTGGGGTGTGAGATATGAAGTAATAGAAACATATCTAAAATATTGTCAGTTTTCGAGAGAATACTGAATCGTTTGTATCTAATTTTTTATTGTTTTTATATGTGTATATTTACAAAATTAATTTTTTTTTTTGTGTTTTTTTTTTAATTTGTATTTTTAGATTCAACATTATTTTTCAATATATTTTTTGTTTTTTTTTTTAATAACATATATTTAAAAAAAATTAAATAGATTAATTCTCTACAATTATTGTTTTTTTATATATAGAATGTAGAATCTATATTATCATCCGAAGTAAATTATTCCATTCTTAAAAATTTTACGAATATATTGCACGAGCACCTTCTATCATAGCTTCTCTTGCATTTTGCATTGCGGAAAGGTATCCAATTAAAATTTATTCATTAAGTTCACAGAGTATAAAATTGTACATAGATGAACTAAATTCCTTCTTTAGGTGTCGAGATGGGAAAACTAAAAGGTTCTCCCACTCGCGTATATTCAAGTCACATTTATTTTTTATTTTTTTATTTATTCTTAAAGTAGATAATATAATAACATTTATATTTCCTAATATATACATTGTAAAATATCATTATATCAAATTTCTAATCAAAAGTACTCATCACAAACTTTCTTAGTTTTTTCTTAAAGATTTTCATATTTTTTTCGTCTCTGTAACATTCGCCATTTTCACCCATGATAGAATATACCATGCTTATTCATTTTTTGGAAGTTGTATATATGTTCAAATTGCGTGGAAAGCGTGGGGATTTAGGGAATGAAAATGACTTTGTACAGGCCGCATGGAAAGGCGCTTACAACTCATATGTGAAAGCTTTCCACGCAATTTGAACATATATACAACTTCCAAAAAATGAATAAGCATGGTATATTCTATCATGGGTGGAAATGGCGAATGTTACATTGTGTAAAGTGATCACTTAAGCCAACCATAAAGATAGGTCATAAGTCCTATGTACACCCAAATGACTTCTATACCTACTTTCCCATAATAAATACAGTTTCGTCTCTGTGAGATATCTATAATATACATTAATTGATTAATAATGTCTCTGTGACATAAATCCAGCACTGTTCTGAAAGATTTGAACATTATTTATTTGATTATTTAATAAGTGTACATATGTATTTCAAGTGTACAAAAATTTTAGTCGAGATATTTCACAAGCAGTCTCGTGCATCAGAACCATCCTAAATCACGTCGCGTGGACTGCGAAGAATGTCGAGTAATGCAATTACCAATTTGGTGTTGGATTGAGGAGAGATGATTTGATTTGCGGTGTGATGAGCGCCTCCAAACAGCTGATTGCCGTATTCATCTGGTGATGTTATTTCAGGGACACTGCATTCCGGGAATATCAAACAGTTCGCATCCAGACATATTTAAGAGTTTATATTTACAATGTACATTTTGTTACTTATTAAAGAATTTACGCTACCGGTTTCGACACGTCCGTGTCATTAACGAGCGTTATTTAAACTTAATGACACGGACGTGTCGAGAACCCGTTGCGTAATGCTTTTAATAAGTAATAAATTGACATTGTAATTAACTCTTTATATGTCTGAAATTTGTTACAACTTGTTAAGTGCCTAATAAATAACAAAAATTTCTAATCATTCCCAAATAAATAAAATAAAACACAACCTGTGTTTCACAACCATATTAGATTACACAACAACCTGTTCTGTGTCTCTCAATCATGATTGTTTTGTGTACTAAAATTGAAAAAGTTGAACATGCACAGTGTGTTACGATAAAAGAGTAGGTGGGTTTATTATTAGGAATGTCTCTGAAAGGGATGGAATCTTAAGAGGAAAAATATTCCATAGTGGATTGTGCACAAATTTTGCCAGATTATACAGGGTTATTTGTAAAACATTAATAACCTTGCACGACTATACTCTTGCCTTGATTATGAGTCGAAAATGTTCAAGCTATTATGACCTAATATCAATAGTTAAGGAGATATGCGACATCAAAGTTTGCATTTTTTTTTCAATATTTCTTGTAATTATTTTTTGTAAAACGTTGGACTATCATTACAGTAATTTATATCGAGTATAAAAAATTTATTCCCTTTAATAAAAGCCAAATAAAAAAATAAAAACCTTCGAATTCCAATTGGAAAACATTCCAATTGGATTTTTTTCAGGGTTTTAATCATTTTATTTAACTTGTATTGAAACGAATGAATTTTTCGTAATTGATATTAGTTACTGTAATGATAGTCCAACGTTTTACAAAAAATAAATCAGAAATATTGAAAAAAAAATGCAAACTTTGATGTCGCATATCTCCATAACTATTGATATTAGGTCATGATAGCTTGAACATTTTCGACTCATGATCAAGGCAGGAGTATAGTCCTGCGAGGTTATTAATGTTTTACAAATAACCTTGTATATATGAACTATAAAAGCAAAATATCCAAAAAAATTAATGCAGTCATCGAAGATTACTAATTTATACTTTATTTATAATTTGTACTTATTAGGGATAGATACATAAAATTTAGAGTTTAGTACGTTTTAAATAAGTCACCCTCTGTGATTGCATTCAAAACTTTTTTTTTTAATTTTGTATAAGGCGGCCTTTGCTTTTATACCCCGCATACTGTGTTTTATTCAATTAATTTTCGATGTATATTTATTATTTTTATAATTGTTTTTCTATAATTTTCTGAGTTATTTTAGAATTTGTTTTTTTTTAATTTGATTGAGATTGTTATATACTTTGATTGCTTTCTTGTGTACTTTTTCTTAATATTGTTTAAGCTGTAAATATATCCCATTGTTTTTTTATTATTTTTTCAATATTACTATGCACCGTAGGAATACAAAAAAATATGTATATCCAGTTTAATTTATTTATTTATTTTAATAAAGGTTTACGAAAGCTTTGTAATTATAAAGATGGTAGCTTGCAAAGAAAAAAGAATTGTTAAAAACGGTTTTGATAAAAATTTAGGACTTTCTATTTTACACATAAATAATTTTAGTCTGAAATTGAATAATTTAGAATCATTAGAAATTAGTAAAGCATGTAATAGTAAACAAAATATTATTTATAATCAATTAAATTTAACTACTAGCCCAATTCTAAAAAAATTTCCAATAATTGCGAGTAATCAAGAACTTAATAAATTTTCAAATAATTTAGAAAAACAAAAAACAAAATACAATATTCATTTTGATATTTTGACATATATATAACATCCTGGTGATGGAAATGTATTTCATAAACATGTAGGTGTAATTAATCGAATAATATAAGTAGATTTATACAAATAATACAATCAATATTTTTTTTAAATGTCAATCTACAAAGTTGCTGAATCAATTGAAAAAAAAAGTTTACATCATTAAATTAAATGAGAACAATTAATATTTTTAATTAAAAATAAGAGAGACGACACACTCTAACTGACACACTGCAAGGAATAATTTCAACACGTTTATAAATACAATATTTCTCCCAGATAAGGGATGAGGGATGTTGCAGTTGAGGGGCAGATAAGAGGTGTCAGTATTTTGGACGTAATGTTGCCATAAAAAACGAGAGACTCGCGAAAGCTGATATTTTAAGGGTAGATTACCAACCCTCTTGGGACAGGCTGTCCCCCGACCACCGCCAGGAAGAATTGAAATATAATATTATATATTTATCATTTTATAGCCTTGTGCAGTCTATAGTGTTGCAATTTTTGGACTCTAGAAGCAAGAAAGTTAACTAATTTTTTTTTCAAAATATAGTAAATTTTATGTGGGGTATAAAAGCAAAGGTACTAATACTCCGAGTCACCGAGAATACTAACTTAGAATGTACTGATTTCTATATTTTATGAATTTATAGACAGAATAGATTTGTAGATATAATAAAGAAATGAGTGCTGAGTTAGTCATGTGGAACGTATGAACGAGGAAAGGATGGTTAAGAAAACATATGAGTCGAGTGTCGAAGGCAACAGGAATAGAGGGCGTCCGCGAAAGACCTGGCACTTTCGGGTACTGCAAATATTTGAGGATGGTCCCCGTTAAAAGCCGCAACAACCGTAGAGCTTGAAGAGAAGATGTATGAATGCGGCCGAAGCAAAAGTGGTGTGCCAGGTGGAAGAGTTTGGCGTTCAATCTTCTCTGCCTACCCCTGCGGGGAAACGGCGTGGTGGTCAGTTAGTTAGTTAGTTATGAATTTATCCCTTCCAAAATCATGTTTTCTATATATTTATAGAAATCTCAAATTCAATACATTATAAATTAGTAATCCTCGATGACTGCATTATTTTTTTGGGTATTTTTGCCTTTGCCTGTATAACCCACATAGGACAGTTAATAATAATTGTAAAATATATTTAAATAGTTTATAGAAAAACCCTCTTTTCTCGGTATAGTAAGTATTTTATTGCGTGTGAAACAAACCGATTTCTACTCGCTTTTGAAATTATTTATTAATTTTTTTATATATCCTGATTTTAAATACGCGTATATAAGGAAATGAGACACTAATCTCACTAGAATGAACCTGTGCCAAAATAAACAGTTTTATAATAAATTGAAGACTAAATACTAAAAAAAACTTTCCTATATATTGTAGATATAGATAGAAAATGTAGATAGAAATAACAAAATAATATATACGTGCGTTTGCATTATATGAAAAAACTAGCTGTAACCCGAAAAAATGACGAAATTTCGCGTCTTTTCTAATCCCTAGTATATATTTATCGTATCTTTTTGGCGATCCACGGAGAGGCGGCCGCAGTAACGTGCGCCGTGTGGCGAGGCGCGTAATCAACAAAAGGATAGCACTATTATCAGCTATAACTTTGTTATTTTTTTGAATTTTTGCTTGAAATTTTCACCAGACATTCTTGAGACCTCAAGCTTTAAGAAAATGCAAAGGTAGTAGGTAAAATGTAGGTATTCCCCCTTAATTGGGCCTCATGGCCTATAATAAAGTTATTCATCTTTAAAAATATTTAGCTATTTAGATCTAGACATCTAAAAATATATAACATTTTAAAAATACGAAGAATCCAGAACACAATTTTTTTTGTGTGTAAATCAATAATTCAACATTTAAATCTCTTTGAAGCAGATAAATAGATGGCGGCATCTGTTAATTAATGTAATAAAAAGTGTGGGCGCGCTTGGACCCCTGTCTGCCAATCTTCCCCCGGGAGCAGTCCTTCTCAAACTGTGTAGTTTCTAAATTATTGTTAAGTAAATATAGTTATCAATTAAAATAAATTCTATAATTCAATAATATAAGTCTCACAGAGATGAGCTATGTCACATATGGAAATAAAAACACTTGTTTTTAGTTCTGTATGTCCACTTCCATATGTGTGATTATGAAGTTCTATCAACTTACCTCTGAAAAAATAAAAATGAAGCTATTTATGTGAAAAAGTGTATGAAACATTTTATAGGGTGGCCGACTGTTATAATTGGTGACTTTTATGTTAACATGCTCATATTATTATTATGTACTACTTCAAAATTATTTCTATGTGAGATATGTTAGGATATAAGTTAATATGTTGATTACTAACTATTTACACTCTCGTATATTTATATATATCATTATGTTTTATCTGTTAATATTTCCTAATAAATAAATAAGGCTTACGACAAGTATGAACTAACTTAAGTAAACATAATGCAACGTTCACCAATTCCACCATAAGAACATCCACATATCAAATTTTTGTAAATTACGAGATGTTCTAAATCAGTTTCATTATTATACACAGGATGTTACAGAAGTAGTCCACAATACTTTACAGGTAGATTCCTGCTTTAATTATGACTCGAAAATTTTAAGCAACCATGACCTAACATCAATAGTTATGGAAATATGCGACATCAAAGTTTACATTTTTTTTTCAATATTTCTGACTTATTTTATGTAAAACGTTGGACTATCATTACAGTAACTTTCATCGAATATGAAAAATTCATTCCCTTTAATACAAATCAAATAAAATGATAAAAACCTTCCAATTCCAATTGGAATTTCTGCAGGATTTTTATCATATTATTTAACATGTATTGTAACGAATGAATTTTTCGTAATCGATATAAGTTACTGTAATGATAGTTCAACGTTTTGTAAAATATAAGTGAGAGATATTGAAAAAATGCAAACTTTCGTATTCCATAATGGTTGTTTGAACATTTTCGACTCATATAATTCTACTCAGATATAGAAATTACTTGTAGCTACACGGCACCTAGCAAAAAATTTTAATTAAAAAATAATACATACTTAGTAGGTACCGAGATAAAGTACGATATCAAATAAGAAATATATTGTTAAAGTATTCGCTTAGACGACGATTTGATATGGATTTTAAATTGAGACCGACCGAAACTTAAACTTATCAAATGAAAAATAGTATTTTTGGCCAAAACTTGGCAGGTAAATAAGGTATGTAAGAGGTTGAGAACTGTATTGGGATGTATACACAAGATTAAATACTATGTCCCGATACAGACTATGAAAACTATATATCAATCTTTAGCGGAATCGGTAATAAGGTATGGAATAACTAGCTGGGGTCTAACTTGCAAAACTAATATTAGAAAAATTCAAAATATTCAAAATTCGGCTATAAAATTAATAAATAAAGAAAGTGCTACTAAAGATATACAGGAACTCTTCAAGAAACAAGGCTCTATGCCAATTAATGCTATCTTGTGGTACAAACTAATTACACGATATCATGAAGATGGGACATATAAGCATAGATTGATTCATAAACATAGTACCAGATTTACGGTTAAAGAAGGACTACGAATACCGAAGGTCATAAATAAATATGGACAAAGAACATTAAAATATGTCATACCAAAAATATTAAATAAAATCCCATGCCGTGTCAAAATGGATATTAATAAAAAAGGGCAAAATACAGAATTAATGTTGAAACACGTGGGTAGTTCGCAACAGACTGACCTTTATTTCATTTAAAGGTGTTACACATACATTCACTAGTAGGTAGTTATAACAAATTAAATAATTTTGATATTAACATCTTGACACCCCCACTTATCAAAATAAACTAAATATATATTAAATAGATGCGATGCCAAGTAAATTCACAAATTTGGAATGTTTCAAGTAACATAGGCCTTTTGTTAAAATGTCCGCAGGCATTTCCTCACTAGGTATATATTTAATTTTAACAAATTTGTACTTTACAACATCTCGAATATAATGACAACGCACATCTATATGTTTTGACCTATTATGACTCTGACTACTTAAAGCTAACTTTATTGCACTTTGGTTATCGCAATACAAGTCAATTACATAAAGTGTATCAGTAATTTCATGCATTAAATTTCTCAAGTAAACAGCTTCTCTAGAAGCTTCGGACAAAGCAGTGTATTCTGCCTCTGTACTAGACAACGAGACTGTTTTCTGTTTTCTACTTTGCCAAGATATAGCTGATCCTGACAGCATAAAACAAAAACCAGTATAGGATTTCCTGTCCAAGGCGTCACTTGCCCAATCACTGTCCACAAATCCTTGTAGATTACTATTATTATTACTATATCTTAAACAATAATTTTTAGTACATTGTAAATATCTCAACACACGTTTTGCATAATTCCAATGTGTATGACTATAACAATTATTGAACTGGCTAAGATAACTTACAGAGTAAGCAATGTCTGGCCTCGTTAACACAGCTAGGTACATTAAACTTCCAATTAATTTTTGGTAAGGTACATTAGGTAAACATTTATCAGTTGATTTGTCTAAATTTAATTTAGGCTCAATTGGAGTATATTGTGTTTTACAATCAGACATGTGAAATTTAGAAATTAACTGTTCAATATATTGTTGTTGATCTACAGTAATAACATTTTTATTTTTATCTAAATTAATTCTCATGCCTAGATATTGTCTTACAGGCCCTAGGTCCTTCAACTTAAATTCTGAACCTAATACATTTTTTAAATCATTAGTTTCAGTCTCACTGTTTGAAAATATTAGAAAATCGTCGACATATAATGCTACTATTATTTTAGTTTCACCCTTAATTTTTGTAAACAAACACGGTTCATATTGACTATTTTTAAAATATAATTTACTTAAAACCTCCTTTACTCTTTCATACCATGCTAGGGAAGATTGCTTTAACCCATAAATGGCCTTTTTTAATTTTAACACCTTTCCCCCACTTTTGTTTACAAAACCTTCAGGTAATGACATATATATCTTTTCTTTTAGATATCCATTCAGAAAAGCAGTACTTACATCTAGATGAGTAATACTCATTCTTATTTTTACAGAAAGGGCAAACAATAATCTTAGGGTAGAATGTCGCACTACTGGTGAAAAAGTATCTGTTTAGTCAATACCGGGTTTCTGCGAGAAACCTTTTGCCACAAGCCGAGCTCGAAACCGCACTTTATTATCAATATCAAATTTTTTATTAAGCACCCACCTGCACTTCACTATTGTCACATCACCTGGATTATCAACAAGCTCCCACGCCTCACTCTCCTCAAATGACTGCAGCTCCTCAGCCATGGCCTGCTTCCACTGGTCCCTCTCTGGCCCCTCAAGAGCCTCTGAGAATAAAATCTCTTCTGATGCTGGAACAGTACTGGAAATGCACATGTTACTAAAACCATACCTCTCAGGTTTCTTTCTCTGACGCTTGTTGCATACATCTGTCACTTGTTCGGGTGTGGTTGTTGACTGGACTACATATTCTGAGGCATCTTGTGGATGTTCAATTAATGTTTGATTGCCATCAACATATATTGAAGAATTTGAAGAGCAGTCAAAAGAATCCTCAGTTTCTGGAATGTTCTCAAACAATTCCCCCACTGAACTACTACTTTCTTCTACCAGACTGTCTGCTGTTGTCTCTTCATTAGAAATCCAGATGGCGGAATCTTCGGTTTCCTTAACATCTGACTCATCACTATGACATCTCTGCTCATAATAATTGAGTTCTTGGTAGTATTATACAAACGATAACCTTTCACATCCTCACCATATTCAACCAAAATGTGTTGTGTGGCTTTCTTGTCCCATTTTAAGCGCTTTTGTTTAGGAACATGCACCATGACTTTGCTGCCAAACAAACGTAGGTGACTCAAGTTTGGTTTCGATCCATACCACAATTCATATGGAGTTTTATCCAATCCTGATGCAATAGATCTATTTTTTAAATATACAGCTGTGTTAGCTGCTTCTGCCCAAAATTTTTTTTCTAACTTTGCATCATATAATAGGCATTTAGCTTTCTCAACCACTGTACGGTTAGCTCTTTCACAAAGTCCATTTTGCTCTGGCGTATAATAATTTGATTTTTGATGTATTATACCAGCGTGTTTCAGGTAACTCTTAAAATCCTTATTGCAAAATTCAAGACCATTATCTGTTCTCAATATCTTAATTTTCTTACTAAGTTGATTTTCAACTACTGATTTGAACTCTTTAAATCTGTTGAAAGCTTCACTCTTCTGCTTCAGAAAATATATGAATGTCATTCGACTATAATCATCTATAAATAGCAGGAAATATCGAGCACCATTCAATGAACTTGTTTCCATCGGGCCACAAATGTCACTGTGAATTCTGTGTAGCGTTTCTGTACTTCGCTCACCCACATGAGAAAAAGGTAATCTCATTTGTTTTCCCTCACAGCAAGTGATACATTGGGACTTTGTTATGTCAAAAAAGGTATCATAAGATAAACCATCTACAATACCGTTTCTCATTCTCTGCATATCTTGACTGTTAATGTGTGCTAGTCTTCTGTGCCATAACTTTCCACTGACAGTAGTCAACAAACAACTTTGTGATTGTAATCTCAATTTATATACACCATCTGTCAAAACCGCAATTGCAACCAAATCATTGTTCTTGTTTCTAATATAACACTGATTCTCTTCAAATATGACGTTATTTCCATTTTTGATAAGTTCACTTACGGATAATAGGTTAGTTGTCAAACTAGGCACACATAGCACATTTTTAACTGTTATTTGATAATTTAATTCCGATACAATGTCTACATCTCCGGAACAAATAACTGGCACTTTTGATTCATCGGCGACAATAATTTCTGGTAAACACGATGTTGTATTCATGTTCTTTACCCAAGCTTTATTTGCCGTCATATGCGCACTTGCACCAGAGTCCACGTACCATTCATTCTTGTTATACTTTCCATTCAGGAAAACAACATTAAAAACACATTTATTTGTATTTTTCTTTAACATTGGGCACTGATATCGATAATGTCCATGCTCCTTACACCTTTAGCATGTAATTGTTTTCGTCGGTGAATTAGCTGTCACTGTCATTTTGTTTGACGTTGACGGACCGCCACTATATCTCTTTGGTTTATTTTTACTAGAGGAATATTTATTTTTCGCTGCAAATGCTATGCCACTCCTACTTTCAAAATCACTGGTTACCTCCATGTCAAGTAATTTCGACTTAATGACATCGGCAGTTATTGAAATTCCCGAGTGTTCTATTGCCATTATCATTGGAGAATAGCGATCGGACAAACCTGCTAATAATAATGATCCCACCCATTCATCTGTTATTGTAAATCCCGTGCCGTTTAACCGTTGAGCTG
>JADDOH010002260.1:0-29688 GCA_016648135.1 Agrypnia vestita
GCTCGTTGTTTGAGATCGGCCCTCCAGAATGTCTTCTCCCATCTGGGCACAACTAGGAGAAAGGTGCCTCTTGCCAGGTTCAAGTGCGCCAGTACTCTTGGGACGAGATTCGGCGGCGGAAATACCCAGGCCAGCTCGTAATCCCAATGCTGACTGAATGCGTTGAGATAGGAGGCCGAGCAATCGGTTGAGTCTAGCGACACGTAGTTTGGCACCACATGGGCGGTGGCCGATGCGAAGAGGTCGATCTGAGGACGTCCCCATATTCGGAATATTTCCTCTGTCGCTGGTTCCAGGAGGTGCCATTCCGGGAGTGGTGTCCCCCGAGAGAGTCGGTCCGCAATCCCGTTGTATCTCCCTGGAATGTACTGCGCTGTCAGAGATATTTCCTGCTGGTCGATAAACTCTAGGAGGTCTCGAGTTATCTTCAGAAGGCCCAATGATCTTGTCCCCCCCCTCCTTGTTGATGTAAGTCACTACTGTCTTGTTGTCTGTCTGCAGTAGGGTCTTCGTTCCTCTTAGCAGGTAAGCGTGATCCCTGATCACTGCGTAAACAGCGAAGGCTTCTTTCTGGTTGGAATTCCACCGCATCTGCTCTGGGGACCACTGGCCTGATATCGTCTTGTCGTCCACCTGGCCGCCTCAACCTGCGTCCGCTGCGTCTGTAGTCAGGAAGTGGGAGAAGGGGGCTTCGTGTATTGGGCAGGACTCCCCTACGGCCTCCAACCACCACTCTAGGTCTTGCCGAACCGCGGCAGGAAGCTCCACTTGTCTGGATGGCTCGTGCCTCTGCAGCTGGCGGCTGAATCTCTGCAGTCTTAGGCAATGCAAACGACCCCGAGGGGTGGCGAAGTTTGCGAAGTTGAGTCTCCCTAAGAGGCCTAGAACCTGCTTGGGGGAGCAACTGCCGGCCTCGATCGGGCGGCGCAGTACTTGGCGAAGGCCAGAGCACTTGCGGTCCGAGAGGGATTTCTGGTTGGCTTCCCAAGAGGCCTAGAACCTGCTTGGGGGAGCAACTGCCGGCCTCGATCGGGCGGCGCAGTACTTGGCGAAGGCCAGAGCACTTGCGGTCCGAGAGGGATTTCTGGTTGGCTTCGGTGTCCCAAGTTATGCCCAGAAACTCCAGCTTTTGGGTAGGTATAAGGACACACTTGTCGCGGTTGATGCACCAACCCAGATGCTGGAACAGATTGACCGTCTCTACTGCCTGGGTCGCTAGCAGGTCCCTTGACTGATTGGCCAGAAGGAAGTCGTCCAGGTAGACTACGGTCCTTATTCCTCTCTTCCGCAAGAGTCCCGCTAGCCAGTTTGACAGCGTTGCGAACATTCTCGGGGCTGATGACAGGCCAAAGGGCAGGCAGGTCATCTGGAGAAGTTCCCTTGGTAGTATAGTCTCAGGAACTTTCGGTGCGATTCCGCTATTGGTAGGTGAAAGTATGCCTGGGTTAGGTCGATTTTCACCAACCAATCTTTGGGCTGGAGGAAGTCTGGGACCCGAAAGTGGTTGAACAGCTTGAAGGGTTTCGCCTCCACAAAGGCATTCAACGCCTTCAGGTTGAATATCGGCCTTAGGGAGTTGTCCGACTTCGGAGTTAGAAACAGATTTGAGATGAAGCTCGGAGAATGATCTGCTCTTTCCAGCACGCCTGACATCTTCAGGGCCTGAATGTGACTCGACATGTCTCGAGACTCCTTCGTGCTGAAGCTGCTCAACAGCTGCCTGGTGGGGAAGACTAACGGAGGTTTGGCCACAAAGGGGATTCTCGCGCCCTTGAGGATTCTCAGCACTATAGGTGGTGCCCCGAACTCCTTCCACGTGCTTTGGAACCTCCTCAAGCGTCCTCCCCAGAACTGGTTGTTCAGCCTCGCGTCATCTTCTACCTCTGCGGCTACGGTCACCAGCGGGTTTTCGGCCGTGGTCTGCCTTCCGGTTAGGTCTCCTGTTCGGGTTCCCTGAGCCTCGCTCCCTGTGCCTCGGCTCCGGCAGAAAGGGCTTACGGGACTGGAGGTATCCCTGGTTCGGAGCTCGACGAGAAGTTGACGGCTGGGGCTGAGATGTTGACGGTTGGGCCAGGTTTCGGGTTGCGGGCGAGACCATCACCTTCTCCTGGCCCCCCCGTTCTTTAGGATATACGCCGATAGCTCTTCCCTATTGAACAAGTATCCCGAGCTTGGAGGGATTTTGGCCGCACCTTCTCGCACGAAAGGGTCTTTGAAGCCCTCCAATATGGCCTTTCGCCGGTTCAGTATACACTCTGCCCGTCTGCCGCACACAATCTGCAGGATGCGTCCGAAACTTATTGTACGGAGCATCGCTGGTGAACATCGACTGAATCCGCTCGAAGAGATCCAATTCACCAGCAATTGCATCCCGTATCTCAGGGTCTCCCTCTGGGCGAGCAAGGCGTTTGAAAGCGCGGCGAGCGATCTTTTCAGCAAGCCAGTTTGGGTCGGCGCGTTATCGATCCTTCTCAAGTCGTCGTTCACCGACAATTCCACAGATGTGGGAGTCGCCGCGTAGGTTCTCTGCGTTTCCGCATAGCGAACGCCTGACCACTCGTCGGAATCGAAGTGTTGCAACTTCGAGATCTGTTCGATCCGCTTCGGGTCCGCTCTCGGTACTGGCGGCTCCTTCACGACCGTGCTGAGCTTGCCGAACTCCAGCGTATTCTTCGCCCTTCTGAGGCTCGGCGGCGGCTGAATAACGGACGCATTCGCGTCCTCCACGCTGGGCTCGCTCGCGACTTCCCGCGTTGTTGATGCAGGAGCCGCGCCGCCTGCTAACAAGGCCTCCGTCAGAGCAGTCACCTGTTTTAGCAGGTGGTCTACACGCGGGTCGTATGCTACGCGGCGTCTCTTTCGACTCGGTTCTTCGAAAGAAGATCCGTCATTCGAGGATACCGGCGAACGAGCTTGCTCGTCCGCCATCTTGTTAACAAATTTGACGTTTGACGAAATTCACGGGATTTACACTAAAATATCAACGTCCTGTCGCACTATGTTAAAAATTTGTATAGTCTAATGTTTGTTAACTAGGGATCAAAATTAAGGGGGGTAGATTGCAATAGAAACACAAAAAAAATCACAACAAAAGTTGGCGTGTCTAAACGCGTCCAAATGGCGCGAAACAGCGACGTCATATGAAAGAAAAACCGTTGCGCGACGCAACCGGAAACAGGGATACCAGCGGGAGTAAATTGTCGCAAACAGGGAATCAGAGGGGGGTAGGAACGCGTGAATAAGTGCCGAAACAGCAGGCTGTTCTCTCATAATGGATTCCAGGCGTCGAGACGGAACACAAAATATAGTATTATTTTGAACTAATGTCAAATTTGGCATAAAAACACGTTTTAAAGTGATTTTTTTTTTTTTTTTTAAATTTAATGGCTTGTCACCCAGTAAACGGATGTTATTGCCAAAAACTAGTCAATAGGTCATCGACATAAACATTACAGCTCAATGCAATTACTCTCTAAAAATCGTAGTAACACTTTCAATACTTCCCGTCGGCAGTCTGTAAGCAAGAGCTGGATATTTGTAGGGAAAGGGACATTAAGATCTGCAAGATCCTGGAGTAGGGACTGAGTACCGACATTTAAAATGCAATTGAAAAACAAGTGGTTCAAATCCTCCTCCTCTTGTCCACACTCACAGATTGAGGAGTTAAGAACATGAATTTTTGCAAGGTGTAAGCGGATAGAGCAATGACCCAGACGCATTCGGCAAACCATTGAAGTCTCCCTCTTGCTCAATCTGATCCTGTGAAACCAGGTTCGAGATGGGATAAGTGGCTGAATAGCGGCGTAGTGTCGACCTTTTGACATTTTAGTGAGGTCCCAATGAGACTGCCACTGAAGTGCGGCATCGTTTCTTGTAATATTGAAAAGATCGCTCACTGGAATAGTGGAAAATGTGGCATCCCCCTGTGAGATTGCATTTTTAGCCAGCGAGTCTACCATTTCATTACCAGGGATGCCTACATGACTCGGAATCCAAGCCAAAACAATTTCAAATTTATCCAAGGAAAGGTCGTGAATTATACTCCGAATTTCCATGCAGATCTGATCATCAGGGTGCCGAAAGGGGCTGGATTTAATTTTGAGCAGAGAACTTAAGGAATCTGAAAGAATAAGGCACTTCTTTGATTGTTTTGGTTTACATGATTTTAGCGCTTCTCGGATTGCCAAGCACTCAGCAGTAAAAATGGATGTCTCTTTAGGGAGTTGAAATATACCTTGGATACCATCATTTGGACAATAAAACGCAGCACCCGTACAGCCGGTTGCCTGGAGTTTGGATCCGTCAGTGAAAATTTGAGTCCAGCCATACCATTCTTTATTTATTATTTCAGAAAATATTCTCTTAGGGTTAAGAGTGAATTTGTCAATTCCCAAGGAAATGACTTTAGGGGAAAAAATGTGATTAGAAAAAGGAAATTTGTAGATAGGGAGAACAGGGTTTGATTGAACTCGAGGGATGAAACTCCCCAATCTGGAGAAGCTCCGAGTCAAAAGAGGAGGAGTTTTGCCTTTCCAATATGCACTTGACTTTGTGAGATCAAGGAGGGATTGAGAAATAGCAAGAATAGGGTGGTTGGGGACCCTGAAACACTTTATAGTAAAATTGTCAGCTAAATATTGCCTTCTGATTGCGAGAGGGGGCTCCAATGTTTCCACCTGCAATGCATTAATCGGAGATGATCTCATGGCTCCAATAATCAACCTCAAGCATTTTGACTGAATTTTGTCTAGTTTTATTCCTAAATATTTCGGAAGAGGATCAAGCAAAAAACTAGCATAATCTATATGGTTCCGGATAAAGGCATTATACATGAGTTTCAGAGTTAAAGGATGAGATCCCCACCATACACCTGATGTCGCACGGAGGAGGTTCAATTTCGTTTCGCACTTAGAGACCATGGAGTTTACTTGGGAGGCCCAATTTAATTTTCTATTGAAGATAATGCCTAAAAATTTTATTTCATTGGCGAGTGGGATACTGAAGCCATCAAATGTGACACACGTCTGGGAAATACGATGTTTTCTTGAGAAAACTATGGCCTGACTTTTTGAGGGGGCCATTTCGAGTCCATTGGAGATAAGCCAGGAGTTGAGCCCCGAGAGAGCTCTAGCAAGCTTCTTTAAAGCAACATGTATATCCTTATCAGAGCAGTAAATTGCTATGTCATCCGCGTATTGGAGTATGGAGCATATCTCTCGAATGGACTCTTCAAGGTCAGCAGTAAATAAACTATACAGAAGGGGGCTGAGGACCGAACCTTGCGGGAGTCCCTTCCAAAGATTTCTGATTAATTTATGAGACGGACCATCTATTAAGATCGTCCTTTCACATAAAATATTAAAGACTAGTTGTACTAATTTTAATGGAAGACCCAGTTTTATAAGCTTATATTTTAATAAGATAGGGCTCACATTGTCATACGCACCACGAATGTCAATAAAGGCTGCTGCAGTACACTTACCGAGAGAAAGAGATATTCTAATATCTGAGGTAAGAATACTCAGGTTGTCAAAAACAGATTTCTTTTTGCGAAAACCAAATTGAGAGGACGAAAGGAGTTCATTATGTTCTGCATACCAATCAATACGGTTTTTAATCATATGTTCAACCACCTTCAGCATGCAAGAAGATAGGGCTATTGGGCGGTAAGAGCATCCAAAATCTGGGTCTTTATTTGGTTTTAGGATTGGGAGAACCAATTGGGCTTTCCATTCCTCAGGAATTTGTCCAGTTTCAAATATTTTATTAATGACAAATAAGTAATAATTTAAAGTGGAGGTGGGAAAATGTTGAATCATGATATAGGATATTTTATCCAGCCCGGGCGAGGAATTTTTAAGGTTTTGAAGAGGATAGGTTAATTCTTGAATAGCAAAAGGAGCATCCAACCAAGACGTGGGACTTGAAAAATGAGTTAAAGATGGAGATTCACTGATATGAGGCACATGTGGAGGTGCCAGATTGTCAGCAAACACTCCTAGCCATAGATTGTTGGAAGACCGTTTAACGGAAGGAATAAAAGATGAGCGATACTTACGGATCATTGTCCATACAGTAGAAATAGGAGTAGTGGGGGATATAGAAGTACAAAACTGTTGCCAACCCTTTCTTTTTTTCTTTCTTAAAAATTTTTTGGTTTGAGCCTGAGTTTTTTTGACAACTAAGTAATTAGCCATACTCATATCTTTTTTGTAGGTAGACATAGCAGTTTTACGCCTTCTTACGGCCTGGGTACATTCTTCATCCCACCAGGGGGGAGAGGCGGGGAATTTTGGGTTAGGGTTTGATTTTGGGATGCTTTTGTCTGCTGCATGTTGGATAATTGAAATTAATTGAGAAAATGTTGATTGAATTTCCTCAGAGGTAATATGCAAAGGGAGGGGAGCGGTAGAGGATTCAAGGAGTTCGCGGAAGTGGTTCCAATTTGCTTTTTTAAAATTAAATTTAGGAACTCTTTTTACAGGAGATTTGGGTGATTTTGAGACAAATGAGAGGATTATAGGGAAATGGTCACTAGAGTGTGGATCTCCTAGTATTGACCAACTGGTTGACGCTGCTAAGGAATTGGAACAGATAGACAGATCCACCGCACTGGCTCGTTGAGACGGGGGACTGAACCTAGTGGGAGAGCCATCATTGAGGATAATTAGGTTATTATCGTCAATGAATGAAATAATATTAGTTCCAGATCGATCACAAAACGCACTGCCCCATGACTGAGAGTGAGCATTGAGATCTCCAAGAATAAAAAAAGAAGAAGGAAGAAGAGAGATAACTGAGTTCCAAGCATCAATGTCGAATGTGCCATTGGGGGGGCAGTATACTGAAACATATCCCACATCATTGACTTTAGCACCTACTATTTGGAATGAGGGAAAGGACGGAAGAGGGATTTGAGAAAAGGAAAAGG
Organism: Agrypnia vestita; assembly: GCA_016648135.1. Lineage (NCBI taxonomy): Eukaryota > Metazoa > Arthropoda > Insecta > Trichoptera > Phryganeidae > Agrypnia > Agrypnia vestita. The sequence goes on from JADDOH010002260.1 coordinate 6,932, forward strand.
AATTTTTTATAAGTAGGGCTACTCCGCCCTTGCCGTCTGGACGGTCATCCCTGAGACAGGAGAATCCTGGGATCTTAAACAGATAGTTCTGCTTAAACCAGGTCTCTGATATTGCTGCTATATCTATATTGTAAGTTTTTAGTAGAGAAACTATTTCATGTTTATTACAAACAGCACTACGGCTGTTCCACTGAAGGATTTGAACATCGGAGGCCATTATGAAGGGAGTTAAGAGATGAAATTATAGAAGCAGCGTTGGACGGTAAAGAATTGCTATTAGAAATTAAATTAATGAGTATCATAAGTAAAGTCTGAATAAAAGAAGAATTTTCATCGCTAATGGCATTTGACAGGGGAGTAGATGGTGGAAGAGTAGGAGTTTTTGATGGTTGGCTAATATTAGAAGTAATGACATTGGATGGGTTAGAACTATAAGAGAACAGTTGATCATTATGTCCTTGTCTGTCATATCCCGGAGAGCTAGGAACTTTTGATTTAGGATTATGGTATACGGTTTTACGGAAAGAGGTAGCAGGAAGATTAGGTGTAAAGAGGCAACTCTGGGGAGTTTGAGTAACGGGAGGTTGAGATGAGACATTGGCAAATGATTTTTTGGAAATCGAGAAAATTTTGGATGCTTGAAAATATGATGCATTATTGGCGGCCATATATTGTTTTATGTTTTTTTGTCTGGTTAATTCTGGACATGAAAAACTAGTCGCCGTATGATTACCTGAACAGTTCACGCAGGTGGGGACATCGGGAGGATTTGGGCATTGATTGGTAAGATGATTTTCACCGCACTTGAAGCATCGAGGAGAGGATCTACATGTCACCTTAGAGTGTCCATAGCGGAGACAATTATAACACTGAATGGTTGGGAAAGTGTACAGTTCTACCGGCAGAGAATTGTACAAGAGATATACGTGAGAAGGAAGGGTTTGGCCTTCAAAAGTGAGGACCACTGTTTGTGATGGTTTCCATGTGACAGTACCAGAGGAAGTATCTTTATAGTTTAGGCGTCTAGCCTTTACAACTTTACCAATATTTTGTGAAGTAGAGATATACGAAATTATTTCTTCCTCTGAAAGATCAACGGATATGCCACGTACGAGACCCAGGCGGGTAACATTAAAGGATGGAACGTAAGCTTTGAATTTATTATTTTGTGAGTTGCTAAAACTTGATACAAAATTGTTTGCCAAAGCTCCTGATTCAAATTCAACAGAGATTTTATATCTACCTTCTGCCTTAATACCATCTGGGCGAATGCCTTTTGTTTTTTGTTGCAAAATATGTTTACCAAAATCGATTGGGTGGATTGTACCTCGTTCTGTTCTCTGAACATAGACCAGAAAAGGGGATACTGCTGAATCAGAGTACAACAGTTGAGGATGAGGAAGAGGACCCTGAGGAGCAGAAGAAGGCTCTAAAGCTGGGATTATTGAAGGCGTAGGGGAGATAGGAGGAGACGCAACGATTGTAGAGGGCTTGGGTCTTATTTTTGAAGATCTTTTTTCAATTTTCCTTTTTTTAAAAGCTGAAAAAGAGGAATCCTCCGAGGAATCCGAGTCCTCCAAAGGAAAACGCGACATTCCTCCCATGGTAGATGGTGAAGGATGAGGATCAGGGGGATCCGGAGGTCTTAAGTCCTCCATTAAGGATGTAGAAACGGAAATTCGTTAATATGCTACAATACAACAAAATATAAACTAAATACAAAGGGAAAAAAAGGTTATAAATATCTGTTTTATCCAAAATAAGTAATTATCCAAGAGAGCAAGCACAAACACAACTGTCACTTTGCAAACTTGCAACAATTTAAAGTGATTTTTATATGAAAAAATGTGTGTGGACCACAGAGAAACGTCCGCCTCTCCCGCACGGCACGCGGCATCTGATTCAAAACTGCGCTATTTCTTGACACATTTCACACTTTAGAATTTTTATTTTAAAATAATAATTAATGTATTTTTAATAAAAAATGTAGCTTTTCAATAGTGAATGAAGACTCAAAGTGCGAATATAGATACAATATATCGTTTAAAATCATCTTTTTATATGAATAAACAATATTTGAAAAGCATCAAAATCGTAAAAATTTCTAGCATTTTTAAAATATTATTACTTTTATTAATATTGATTATTTCTTAATATCCTACGTACGGATTCTAGATAATTAAGCAAACTTTATATGTATAAAAAAAACATAGTATGCTTACATACAAATTTTCAACGAACGAATCGTCGCCCGGGAACATTAAAAACGTTTTTTTTGCCGCGGCCTGTGGACTAATGCTTATATTTTTCTTACTTATTATAAACAATGTTCAGTTTATTACTTTTATATAAGAACAAAGGTTCTATCTAAGTTATCGCCCTAAAAAAATTGCAATCTATCATATAAATTCTGATATAAATGAATAATGAAAACCCACATTTCGTAAAAAACGCCGAAATATGCATTCGCAGTGAATGTACCGCCTTAATACAAAGCTAGCTTACTCATAATAAATCTAATCTTTAGTATACTTTTTTAGTAAATATACATATTTAGTATACGATAATCAACTGAAATCGCAAGTTATTAATTGATATAATCCTTAATTTGTGGTATTTTTTTAATAGGAAATGAGGTGAGAACCCATCTAACGCAGATCGAGATATCTTTTTTTATTGAGAAATAAACTAAATTAATCATTGGAACAATAAACAAACAACTTTGTTCCGAAATCAAAGTACACAAAAAATGCACCTCCGATTTTCATAACTTTGATTAATTTATCATTCTGTCAATTAAATATCTTGAAGCCGAATCATATCTTTCTAGATTAAATAAGTAAAAATATATATAAAATTTTATACAAAAGCCGTGAAATTTTACAGTATGTAAATTTTACACAGCAAAATACACGAGTTATGATGAAAACATTTATTGAAAAATAGAACTGATGTAAGCAATCAAATAAATAAAACTCCCAGAAAACTATCTTCTATACTTCATCTCAATATTGCATACCTCGTTGTTAGTTCCCACGTCTAGTGTCACGGGCAAACACTGATGCGGCTTGATGCTGGCCAGAGCGGTGTAGAGAGACAGCTTCCCCACAGGGATGCCCATTCCGCACGCACCCAGGTCTCCCAGACCCAAGATCCGCTCTCCGTCAGTGACGACAATGGCCCGTACATCCGGCTCGGGCCTGTAACAAGATATAAAATAGGAAAAAATATATAAAAAATGTCCACTTTTAAAAGTTTTCAGTGGATTTGTGTAAATTAGCTATGAGTTTTTTTTTTAAATTTAAACAAAGTACACTTGGGCCTCGTATAACACGGTTTTATATAACACTATTTTATATAACACGGATGAATAAATTGGCATATTTTTTGTACAACACGCTTTTTATAACACGGTTTCAGAAAAATAAATGAATTAAATAATGTTTGATTTGTAGATTGCGTCCATGACAGAACATACCATGAGCCATGATGATCTCACTCAGCATGTTGAGACTTGTCAATTTCGTTTCAATTAATTGAAACTTTGAATGAAACTACCACAATTAATGACTCAGAAAGCAGTTGAAGCGAGGTAGTTACATGTTTCACATTAAAAACTATAAATGAGGGCTTGGAATTGGCTATTAAATTATAAAAAAAAAATATTGAAAAGGATCCTATAATGGAAAGAAGTTCGAAATTCAAGAGGGAATTACAACAGATTTAAGAACCTAATAAGGAAATACGTAATGGTTTGTATGCCAAAAGCAGACAATCGCTTTTTACCGATTTTTTGAAGGCTAAAACCACAAGAAATTCAGAGCCCTCCTCCGATGATGAAAACTCACAACCGATGTCGAAAAAGAGTAAAAATTAAGAAATATTCTAAGTGATAGCAATGATGAATGAATGCTACATTATATTTATTTATTTATATATGGCTTTTTAGACAATAAACTTAATATGAACATATTAAAAAAGAAGAAAAAAGAGAAGACTATACAAAAAAAGAATAATAAAGAAGACTATACAAATATCCATATATAAAATACACGATTACTATTAAAATAAATTATATTATATGTGTTATAATAGTTTTTTTTCAATAAATATGTAAATTTTTATATTTTTTATTAAAAAAATATTCATATAAACTATTTTGATTTTTTTTTTGGAACGCAAACCCTAATTTTGTATGAACTTCAAACCTTGTATAACACGGATTTGTATTACACAAGGTTTTTGTGGAACCATATAACCGTGTTATACGAGGCCCGAGTGTACTAAAAATAATTGATCAATAATAATTAATAAAAATTAGTAATTTTTGCATACAAGCTCGAAGATTGTTAAGGCTCCTAACAGGACCATCCATCAGTATCTGGTTAACCTGGTCATGCCGAGTCAGAGAGTAAGAAATCAACACTTGCGTCATACATCTTTCTTGCATTTTTCATATTTCCTCACTCATCACTCAACATTCCCAAACCATCCAAGCAACCCTTTTTTTATTCTATTCACTCTGACCTATTCCGAAAAGAACAATTTTGTTATTTTGTTAATTGTTTCCCTAACACTCGGAAATAGACAAGACAGTCTGCGTTATTCAGTGATTACTATCCCAACATTCAAAAATAGACGGGACATATTTATTTATGGCCCTGTAATTACTTAATTAATTTACATTTATGACTTTGGCAATTTTAAGTAGTCATCTACATGGTCTAATTAGTGTGATATGTTAAGTGAGGAGAATGTAACCCATGACAGGAAGCAGAAATTGCATCCTGTGTTTTATATGTATATATAAAATGATCCAATATCACTTCTCAACATCCAAACGATTCGGGTTTGGTGGCCGGGATTCAAGCTCATTTCCGGTCGTTTTTTAGCCGTGATTTCAACCTAAATTACAGACGTTACACAAAGTTACGGGGACAGACAGACAATGAAATTATTATGTTTGATGAATTTGCCACTCACAAGCCTAAGTGATCTCATTTCCACCGCGTACAGTTTACTTTCATTCCTCTTCTGCCAACTCTAGGCTTCACTTCCATACATCAGCGCTGGTACGAGAATTCCACTGTGCTAGGCTTCTAAAGCACCATTCACCGTACTCCCTGCAATCAACTACCTCTCGATACCTTCCTGAGCCTTCACTCTTCTATCGAACATACTTAACAAATACATCTGATTGTTCCAAATATTCATTACTAGTATTTCACACGTTATAATTATATTTATCAAAAATTAAAGAGGTCTCACCAATTTTTGAGTACATTGTACACATGTCCTTTATCGTTGATGGTGATGAACAACCCTCTCGGCCTCCGATAGATCAGTCCGAACTTCTGACACGCCAGCCCGACGGTTGGTGTGTACACGATGGGAAGCATCTTAGCCACGTTCTCCGAGATAAGCCGGAAGAATAGTCTCTCGTTCCTGTCCTGTAAGCAAAAATAAAGGTCACATTACGACATACACATATATGGTTTTGGCCCTTAATGCAAACCTTGATACAATACCATGGAGTTTATATACTGATAGATAGACCTACAAAGATATTAAAGGACTATGTAAACACATCTAGTGCGGGAAGGTTCGCTCAACTAGCTCTAAGTGTGACGGGTATTAATGCTTTTTTCGTAAACTGTTTGTCAATTACAAAAAAGGTTATAAAACTCAATCACTTCCTTTGGGTATCACATTTCAACGTGTAAGGCAGATATCAGATTTTCTGTTTCATTACAACAAAAGATAGACATATTATTGGTGCACACCCGTGCACTAGCCGTTTGGAATTGTATCTGTGCAAAAAATGTATGTAGCTATGTTCAAATAGTATTTTTGCTACCAATCTACCTATCTTCATACATGCACTATAGTATTTTTTTGACAATACGGAAAAAAGAGGTAAGGAAGTATAGGTCCTTCCATTTAAGACAATTGAATTAGTATGTGTAAGCCATGTGTATGATGCACAATGTTTTCTTGTATTGGTGTTTATGGGTATAAACACCAACACAACGAAACAATGTACCTAGTAAGCATGGCTTACACATACTAATTCGATTGTCTTTCTTAAAGGACTCTAACAATGCTTATTGCTTAGGGAATCAAAGAACTCCAGTTAAAATGCGATGTTTATTTGAGTCCACTATGATCTAGCGAAAATGCACAATAATATTTATAATATTTTATTGAAAAATATTCAGTGGTTTTTGAGATTTGTCGAATTTATGAAAATATTTTCTTGTACATAACCCTGGTTATTGACTCGCTGTACCATTTTAGATGATTAATGTGTTACCTAGATACCCAGGAGACTAAAATATTACAGAATATAATTTTTTGAGATTGAAGCTGTTTAAAAGATTATATACGATAAGTTATCACACAGATACAAAAGCTCATGGATTCCAAGGTCAATGTCGGAAAATAGGTCACACAAATGTCCTTGATTTTTGAAAGTGTGAACTCAGCTGTTTGGTGAGCATATATTGCACCTTCAAATGACTGTCAACCATGTATTGCTTTCAAACTGAGCCTGTGTTATTAAGAATAGCATTAGCGTTGATGGATGAAATCGTGTTGAAGATTGATATTGTAAATCTTTGCGTGAAATGAACTTAGGGTCAGAAATCTCATTGATCAAACAGGGATACCTAAATCTATTTGCGAAAATATTGAGGTATATAGTCGTATCAAACATATGCATTTTATACTTTATCTGTAATGATAAATCATCAAATACTTTTCAAACCAAGCCTATCAATATCATTTTGTATCTTTCACACATTAATGGTAGATTATTTTTGACACAAGATAGTATCTTCTGGGTACAAATAATATTATATATTTTTTATAATCAAACTGGAGATAAAATAAACATTGCTTAGCAACAAAATATCAACATAAATGCGACAGTCCCAGAAGTAGGAAGACTATTAGAAATGACATATTGAAGAATTGCTATCTGTACTGATTTTAATTTGTCTCAAAGTTATTTTGTTTATATTGGTTTAAATTGTGCCATTTCATATCAAATTACATTTGGTTTACTCATTTGCTATTTAAATGATATATTTAATATTTAAATGAAATCTATAATTTACTATAATGTTTATTTAAAAAAAAATTATTATAAAAAAAAATAATATAGGTATATTGCAAAAAAATTTCATTATATAGGGTTATTTGGAAAACATTAATAACCTCGCAGGACTATCTATATTCCTGCCTCGATTGTGAGTCGAAAATGTTCGAGCTATCGTGACCTAATATCAATAGTTATCGAGATTTTTTTATTTTTGTAAAACGTTGGACTATCATTATAATAACTTATATCGATTAAGAAAAATTCATTCGTTTCAATACAAGTTAAATAACTTAAAATACAAGTAATTTTCAAAAAATTAGGTCTACACGCTTTATTTAAATTGCAAGAATGTTATTTTTGTCAGTTTTGCCATATATTTATTTGGCCATCACAGTGCAGTACATGCGTTGATAAGTGAAAAAATATCATGCTTCAAATAGTGCATTTTTTCAAATAAAGGTCCTTGCTAGATATTATGGAGTTTGCCTATATTAACATCAGCATCATTTTAGTTACAAGAAATTGTTATTTTTGTCAATTTCATAATATACATATTTAGGGATTACAATTCAATGTGTTGATAACTGAAAAAGACCACACTTCAAACGCATTTTTTCAATTAAAGGTCCTTGCAAGATATTATGCAGTTTGCCTATATTAATATCGGCATCATTTTACTTGCAAGAAATTGTTATTTTTGTCAATTTTGTAATATACATATTTAGGGATTACAATTCAATATGTGTTGATAACTGAAAAAGACCACACTTCAAATAGTGCATTTTTTCAATTAAAGGTCCTTGCAAGATATTATGCAGTTTACCTATATTAATATCGGCATCATTTTACTTGCAAGAAATTGTTATTTTTGTCAATTTTGTAATATACATATTTAGGGATTACAATTCAATGTGTTGATAACTGAAAAAGACCACACTTCAAATAGTGCATTTTTTCAATTAAAGGTCCTTGCTAGATATTATTATGGAGTATGCCTATACATTAGTATCACCATCAAACATTGATTAAGGAAGGAGACAATTGTCCATCGGACTAACACTTTCAATTTAATTATGCAATTAGCCTTGACAGCATCAGGCGTGCCGCTTCCCTGCCTTCATTCAATGCCACAAACACAATGTTTATGTTACAGACAAAGTACATAAATTATTCAGAATTCAGAAATTATCGGAAATTTCTTGGAAAATAATTCAACTCTGCTGTTACATTTTTAATTATGTTTTATCTATCACACACTTTAAAATAATCTAGATGATTGTATCAAGAATGTATAAAAAATATCGGAACAAATATGCTCAACACACAATTATCATCAATTTTATTCAAATTTTCACAAAATACACTTGAGATTTGATAAATTTTTTTTGTGTATGGAATTTAAACTAATAATATTGTGATTGATAATTGAACCTCATTAACTTTAAAAATTAGGATTTTTAGTTAGCAAGAACAATGACTCCTTATTCATTCAGGAGTATACCTGTAAAGTATTGTGGACTAGCTCTGTTACACCCTGTATTCAGGAAATGAATTTCACTCTAAAACGTATCTTCAAAAAATTATAGTTTTAGAACTTCGGTTAACAGTAAAAGCAGTAGAAAAATCTTACGTATGTACAGGATGGCACATAAGTATAGTACATAAGTGAATTTATTTCCACTTTACTGTATTTACATATTTGTTTAACAGTAATGTAATAATCAATATTATAAAATGCAAATAAACACACATTTAAATTATATAACAAATCCAAATTAAAAAATGTCAAGTAGAGAACTATTAACTTTTATACACAATGTCTCTTAGCTAGTAGCAAAAAATTTTGGGGGAATGTTCTTCAATCAATTTTGAATAGAAAATATTCTTCATACATTAAGTGAAATGTTAACAGTTCACCCAACATATGAAGAATATTTTCTATTCACAAATGAATGAGGAAGACTCCCTTAAAGTTTTTGCTACTAGTTACAATAGAACCTGTATTTATTTTGTGAGAGAAACATTTTGCCAACTAGCCTACTACCACCTCAAGCTAAAGATTTATGATATCTCATAGAAAAATAAAAGCAAGATACTTAAAAAAAATTAATTAAATGTTCCCAAAAAAAAAATTAAAGTAGTACCAACCTTTCAGGGCTGAAGTCTAAGCCAATTACTAAAAGTAAACGTCGGGCGGATGGTTTAATGTTATCAATTTAAAAAAATGTAATCATCCTAGAAACTTTATAAAATGCCCAATTTCGTAATTTGTCTGTGACGTGAACACATAAAATTAGGAAGGGGACAAAAAAAGAGTGTTGATTGAATTTCAGGGTCACATGTGTGACACACAGTCGATCCCACATGTGCTACTCAGCTGTGAACTGGCTGTTGCAAAACAACTAAAAGTCTTCTCAGATAGCAGGGAACATATTTTATTTACTCGACAGACATTAGGGGGGTAAATCTATCTCATTTATCCGAGTAGAACAAAAATAGGGCAATTTTTTTTCTTCTTCATTCATATGGTGGGGGATCAGAGGGTGACATCAAAGTTTTTCGACATTCCCTCAATATTCAGGAACAATATTTTTAACTGTTCCCTGATATTTAATAATTCCCCTTGGCCGGAAGACCTGATGATCTTCGGCCCCTTAAGTAGCAGCATTTTAAGTAGTTGGAGGCCCACTTATTTTGGGGGCCGCTACACTCACTGCCCTACCTATTCGCGTGACAACAATAATATGCATTTGAAGACATCGTGTACGGCAAGGCGAACACGACCGTTACGTGCGACAGTTGGCGCACTACTTAAACAGATTAAAATTATTCAACGATTTGGTACAACAGGCAAACAATGATTGATATAAAAAAAGAAGTAACAATCATACTAAGGAAGTACATTCATACAAACACAAAAAAAAAATTAACACAAATTCACTTGTTTTAACAATTTTAGATATACCACTTCGAGGTTTAACTTCAGTACTAAAATCTCCAGATTTAAATTTTCGTAAATCATTTATGTCATTGGCGAACATTTAATATATCATTGTAAATTGCACAAATGTTTCTGGTTGTGCTTGATGAATTGTTTCAGTGAAACTTATATAATTGTAATATGTAAAAAATAATTCTGATAAAAATATGTGCTGTCAAGATGGTAAGCAAGGCACAATTGACAGACAAAGTTAGTCAAGTAAAAAAACATTATTTTTTTTAGTACCCCCCACAAAGTATAAAATTGTACAGAGATGAACTAAACCCCTTCTTTAGGTGTAGGGTATTGGGTCACAGCAGAAGGATGCCCCCCTTGCAGTTACATTATTTATTTATTCTTGGATATTATACCCTAAGTATTTAACAATCCCCTAAAAAACAAAATATATCTTTACAATAGACACTGTTTTTTTTATTTCGTTCCAAACGTCGAGTGTTTTAAGTAAAAATGTCTTCTTGTAACAAAGCATGACTTATTTACTAAGACATTATATACTTTTTAGAATATCTAGCCTGACCTTTTAATAATTGTTTCAATATTTACAAGTTCATAGTATTTTTTTTAAATAATTGGCCTACCAGCCACCAAGATATGTACAAATTACAAATTTTTATTACTATTTTCTTTTATTACTGTTTCTTCTTTCTGTAACATTTTTTTCTTCACAAAAAATTGGACGCGCCGCAGTTTGACAAACCACGTCGGGTTTTTCACCCAAAACGTGATAGTTTAGTATTAAACGTAAAAGTAAACAAGTTAAATTTGGAATAGAATTGTATAGTATTGGAACCAGCTGTGGAATCAGACTATTTACTGAGAAATTTACGCAAGTTCATATCTCTACATTTTGGTACTCCGTAGATACCCTTAATATTAAAGGCGTTTATTTATAGCCCTCCCAGATATAAGAAATAATATTTTTTTTAAATTGAAAAATCGACTTTTCTTAAAAAAAATCTTTAGAATCGGCTCTGCACATACCTGCAGTTCCACGAGGTACAGATACTTGTTCAGGTCATCCTGATACCGCTCCAGGGATATCCGGCAGATCTCCAGCTGCTCCTCCTGCGTCTTGAACCTGGCCGGCTGGAGACCGTGTATGCCCAGGGCCTGCCGCTCTTCCAGGGTGAACGCAAGACCCTACAGAGGACAAGAGAGGACGGTGTAAGTAATAGACAAATTTCAGAATGATAAAATGCGAATAGAATATCCCATACTTATAATACTCGGCAACAATATGTTGGTAATAAAAAAAAAATCAATTTTATGGTGAGAAAACAAGACACTAAAATTCCTAAAAAGAATTTACTTTTGCGATAATTTATTTATTTGTTTATTTGGAAATATTAACAGATATAAGAAAATGGTATATTTAAATATATGAGAGTGTAAATAGTTAGTAATTAACATATTAACTTATATTTTAACAAATCTCACATAGAAATAAATTAAATATGTTAAGTATAACGTAATATGAATATGCAATATGTTTGTTACGCAAGAGCACTCACACAAACAAACTGCAATACAGTTTAGCGAGTTTATTTGTTATTATGTATACAGTGTCTCGTAGCTAGTAGCAAAAATTTCGGGGAAGTCCTCTTCGTTCAATTTTAAATAGAAAATATTCTTAACACTTTCGGTGAGTTTTTTTTTGCTTTTTACTTTTACGAAATTACTTTACACGAAAACGACAGTTACAGAGGTAAGCGACATCAAAGTTTGCATTTTTTTTTCAATATTTCTGATTAATTTTATGTAAAATGTTGAACTATCAGTACAGAAACTTATGCAGAATATTTAAAATTTATTCTCATTAATGCAAGTCAAACATATTGACAAAGACATTACAAAAAATATTTTTCAAATTCTGAAAGGTTTTAAGTAATCATTTTATTCGAGTTGTATCAAAGCAAATGAATTTTTAATATTCAATATAACTTACTTTCATGGCAATCTAACGTTTTACAAAAGGTGATCCAGAAATATTGAAAAAAATGCAAACTTTGATTTTGCTTATCTTTCTAACTATCTACACTCCACCCAAAGTGTAAAGAATATTTTCTATTCAAAATTGAATGGAAAAAGACTCTCTCGATGTTTTTACTACAAGCTACATTTAACTAAACACCTTTGCACAATAGAAGAAATAAAAATAAACCAAAACTATATGTACAGTTATCCAAGTATGTAGATGTCTGTGTGCAGTTGCTCAAGTATGCACTTATTTTTGAGAATACCCGTCACTGTGTACAGCTGTCTGTTTAATTCGTTTCCGAGCCAAGTATGTAGATCTCCATAATTATGTGAAAATAATAAATATTTGTTTTCTACATTTGGAGAAGCCTTCATACAGTGAATAAAAAATGGCTGATAATCAAACATAATAATTTCGTTGTCTGTCCGTCAGTCCGTCTGTCTGTCTATCCGTCCGTCCATCCGTCTATCCGTCCGTCCGTCTATCCATCCGTTCGTCCGAACTTCATGCAACGTGCGCAATTTCGTTTGAATTCATAGCTAAAAAAAACCCAAATGGCTGGAAGTAGAGCGCAAACCATAGCCACATGAATGCTAGCGCAGGACGCTATCGTTGTCGCCACCATTGCATACCCGCGACCTGCCAAAAAGATCCTATAAATACGGCTTAGCAAAGACGCGAACCATCGTTCCGTCATTTTTGACAGGAAACAACTATTGATATTTAAAAAACACATTCACTTAAAATATGTATCAAATACCACAAATAACCAATTTATTAGCTACAACACGTTTCGTAGAAGGGATCGAATGTGTTTATTTTCAGAGAATTCAGTCTTACACTCTCACCAACCACAACCACTGCTACCGAGAACTCATTCCTGAAATGACCAATTTGTCGGTTACTATACTTTAAGAATGAGGGGTCGGAATGAACTGATAATTATGTATGTACCGCAAGTATGTTCACTTCACAACATTCACCGTAACAGAGGTGTAAAACTGAATAAGTAGTCAAGTCTATAAAATACATTGAATTTTTGTTGTCTGTTAACTATTATATAAATAATTAATTGTTCCCCATTTTTAATATTCATCCGCTATTTTATACTTGAGTAACGAAGAAGACATAAAAAAATTGCAAATTCAACAAACCAGAGCGATGAGAACCATTCTAAGGAGAAATAGATATTCTAACATTAAAAGGATGTTAACAGTTTTAATTTGGCTCGTCGTAGGACAAGGTCTAAAGCTAAACACAATTATTTTAATATATCAATTTTAAATGACAGAATGCCAAAATACTTCAAAAATAACATGACATAGAACTAAGATATTCATGGACTTAATAGAAGAAGTTCAAAGGAAATAAGGATTCCAAAAAGAAAGAAAAGAACTACACAAAACTGTTAAAATACAGAGAAATATTGTCATGTTCAAAAAAAAATGCAAAAGTCACATCACGGAATAAATAAATATAATTATTACATAAAATTGAATATACGCATGGTTAGTAATAGTTAATGATAAATTGTATTATCGAGTTACAAATAAAAAAAATCACTTGATAATGTTGTCAGTGTGTGGGAAGATAACAAACTTTTATTAATTTATTTTCTAACATAAAAATTATTAGTGAATTAATAATTAAATAGTAAAACACAAAAAAGGTTAAAAAAAATAGTATTGAGTACGTATTACGGATTGTGATCTCAGGAATGTCTTATAAAGCCACCAGACTTGACTTGCTTCTAAGAACTATAAATAGTAGACTGACAATACCATTGTTTGTCATTGATGTGCCGCTACAATATCAACAGGTATTGTAAGTACTGTTATGTTTCTTCTTTCTTCCTTCATGTCAACATCGACATACAGTGGCCTCAATCAGATGAGACATGGCTCGGTACTGTGTCGCCCTCATAGCTGACTTCAAGTTCTCTCCAATCAGATGCAACGCATCCCTTCACCACTTGTCCAAGTCTTCTTCGTCCTAAAGTGGTACCCAGGATAATTTCCTTCTTTAAGCTGTCACATTGATGCGTAATATGGCAATAGCTATTTGCACAATCGAGGTTATTCAATGTTCTACATCCCAGAAATGCAGAACGGATGTAATGATTAGGCACACCATAAAGCATTGTGTGCAACTTTCAAATGAACTGAGTGATAAATTTTAATGTATTTTATAATAGCATTTAAGGCAAAAGACAGAAGATCATTTCCATTTAAGGTACGGCAATAGCTATTTGCATAATCAAGGTCATTCAATGTTCTACATCCCAGAAATGCAGAACGTATGTAATGATTAGGCATACCATAAAGCATTGTGTGCAACTTTTAAATGAACTGAGTGATAAATTTTAATGTATTTTATAACAGCATTTAAAATTGCACAATAGATAAATCTGTGGAATTCATACCAAATACAGAAAACCACCAATCTAGGCCACTAACACACACACAGTGGCAAGGAATGCCACATAAGCAAATAGAGACACGAGTAAAACACGCGCGGCCGACATGTCATTGCACCATCAGCATTTCAGACGATTTCTTCACACTCACACAGCCGCACTCCAAGACTCAAGACCAAGCTGAAAATATTTAAAAAAAAAATTATAATCTGTGATATGAAAAAACTATACACTCACCTTGTTGAGCCTGGGGTCCCTAAGATGGTCTATCCCCATGACCATGGAGGGGCAGATGATGTCTCCGGTGACCTCATGGTAGAGGCGCGAGATCTGCGGTGCAGGGGCGGAGCGCGAAGAGCACACGGGGCCGCTCCAGGGCACAGCGGCCGCGAGCGCTCCAGAGCTGGGTCCTCGCACCCTGAATGCAAAGCAATTTAGTCAATATAATGTCACAAGACTCTAAGCACGAGGAGAGCTGCATACAATCAAAAGTTTTTCAAATACTCTGGGCGTTTTAGAATGATTTGGAAACAACTGAGAATTGATAGAATGCACGAGAATATTTTCGTGTTGACACGTCAACCCTGATGATGGGCCCTGCAACGGGATCCGAAATGTCAGCCAGAAAGGTCGCAGAAACGTGGAAAAACACCCCAAAAAAATACAAACCAGGGGATCTGGTTTTGACAGCTGGCAAAGTCATAGAAACGGGTGAACAGATAGCAAACTGTGATCAGAGTGTACCACTGAAAACAAGTACCTGTGTGTGGAATATTCTAGTGAGTGAGACTGTAAATTACAGAATACTGTTCCAGTTAAGTTTGCGTATTAAATAAAAGTTTAATTGTTTCATTTGGCCGCGAATCTGTGACAACATTATAAAAATTATTATTCAAAATATCAGTCACCGCTTTAAAGCAACATTTATAAGACTGGACAATGTGCTCAGTGAGAATACTACTTCTAAATATTTTGTGAGATCCAATTACACATATTGACACTTTTAACCCATCTGCATATTTGGAAAAATCCGACATTTACATGAAACTCAGTTTACATCGAAGTTTTGAATATTATTTTTTCTTGGTGTGGATTTATTGTGGTATGCATATAGTATAAAGAGGATTATGTGGATTGATTGTGGCAAATATATTGTATAATAATAAGTGACAAAGGAAACCGATTCCTGATTTCGTTCACATTGTATAATCAAGTTATACATTTAATTTATACAACATCTAAAAACTTACATTTTAGTAGTACAAAATTACATTCTTGAACTGCTGAAATATAACAGGTACAATTTTACAGACAAGTGAATTAAATACTCTGTTCCATAAAATGAATTGTTTGTACATACAATAATAAATGATCATTAAAAATATCCTAACCTAGCTTAACCTAACCTAAACCTAGCTTATTTATTTTAATGCACATATTCACTTTGGGTCAGATTATATTTCATATAGGTATTACTCATTTAAATTGTACTCGTATATAATTTTACTTTTTCTTAGAAACAAAGTTAATCTCCTAAAGAACTAGGAAATTTGATATGTTTATAAGATTATAATGTTTATAAGATTATAATGAGAAATTATTCTCAGAATTTTCATGTCAGAAACCTTTTCCAAGGTCACAATTTCTAGAATTGGTGATTATTTTATTGCCATAAAATTGAAAATATTTTCTGTATATTTTTGTGCCAGGAAACATTAATAATATGAAAGGAGTCATCATCGTCTGAGATGGGCCTTGACTCGCACGCATGTAGGTCGATCTTTGTCCGGTCTAACCACGGGGGTCATGGTTTACCATAACTCCACCAGAGTTAGATGCCTGGGCAATAGAAACTGTTGATTTTAATCAATTTGACAATGTCAAGCTTGTAGAGGTCATAAACTTCGAGATTGTGGCGGTGACGCCAAATATCATCTACGCAAATCGCACCTAAAATCTTTCTTAGAATTATGCACTCAAACACCTGCAATTTCAGAGAGTCAACACAGCTATAAATCCATGATTATTTTTTATCTTTGCTAAAAAAATTGGACATAATTTGGGTGTGAAATAAGCCAAGCAGTTAATCAGAATCGTGCTAAATGGACTAAATCTATATTTAAAAGTCAAGTTTCCTACGCTGACTTGCAATTAAACATTCTTCCGTATCCCCTTCCCTTAAAAATATATAACTTATTTATTGTATTTGGTGTCTCCTGTATACAAACTAACCACAAAGGTCCATCTTAAGCAACGTTTTGTCTCAGACATACGTATATAACAAAAATGTTAAGTATAATATAAGTTCGAAAAAAATCAATATATATATATATAAAAAGAAACCCGTGTTTCCCTATCCACCAACGTTTCTTCACAACCAGATACTACCACCCCTTGGTGGTTATGGTGGTAGGGAGCCCTTGGTGTCCCGTTAAAAATGTGCAAGTTTGGTGGGGGTGGCTGAGCGTGGGCGGGAGTGGGTGATGAAAATGTGCATTCTAGCACATTGTTTTGTTGTGGGAAAGCCACAAAAGCTTCAGATTGTTTCAAAATAGGCGCGCCGACTGTGTCGGTGAGTCTAGAAGGTTCCAGAAAAACCTGTTCTAGAAAGTTCTGGAAGGAGAAGGTTCTAGAAAATTCCCCAAAGTTCTATAAGGTTCTAAACTGAGTGGCGGAATGTGTCGATTTGTCTAGAAGGTTCCTGTACATTCGATAAATTTCTTGAAAGTTCTGGAAGGAGAATGTTCTAGAAGGTTGGCGAAAGTTCTATGACGATCCAAACAGTGTACTAAAAATCTACGCGTGCGACGCACGCGCGGGCACAGCTAGTAATAATGAATTTAGATGAATAAATTAAATAACATTAAGTAAATGAAAAAAAGTATTTTTTAAAAAGAAATCACTTATATTTAAATGTTCTAAAAAGTTTAAAATATAAAAACAAAAAATATTTGCATCACTCTCTGTAACGGACAGGATGAATGATAGCCCTGAAA
Source organism: Agrypnia vestita (assembly GCA_016648135.1). Classification (NCBI taxonomy): domain Eukaryota; kingdom Metazoa; phylum Arthropoda; class Insecta; order Trichoptera; family Phryganeidae; genus Agrypnia; species Agrypnia vestita. The sequence continues at coordinate 24,425 of JADDOH010002260.1, forward strand.
AGAGCCTCCTCAAAGAAGATGACATTGCCGAGTTCCATGGCTCGCTGCGGACACCGATCAAGGTGGACCTGTGACGTCATCTTATTCACGGGCGACCGGGCAGGACGCCGGTGCGTCATCACCACCCTGAGGACCGTAAAGACGGGTCCTATGCTTTGATAAATTTGTGAACAAATTTATGTATGAAAATTTATGAAAATAAAATAGTTGTGACATGTTTAAATTATTACATATTATTGTAAGAACCTAAATATTGACATATATGAATGTACTTTGTCACATGTTTATTTTCAATAAACGAGAAAATCGCTGTTGCGATAGACCGGGGTGGTGAGTGTGGCCAACTGTATGGCATAAAGACAGATATAAGAAATATTATTGAATATTTCCGAGTGACGGCCAACTGTATGGCGGAAAGACAGATACAGGAAATATTATTTCCTACGGCTAACTGTATGGCCTGACAGACAGAATTACGAAATATTGTTTAATATTTCTACATATGTATCCGAGGACAGAGAGTTGGTATGCGAAGGAAAAACGGGCTGCAGACCGATTGTTTCCGATAAGTCGCGAAGCCATATCTTGTCAGATCTCGGAGAAATCTACATATAACTAACAGTGTTTTATAGGCCTAGCGACGGGGCTCATCACTAATAAGGTCCCGGGCGCGACAGCCACCGAAAAACGGTATTTGTACCAACAAATACGAGAATTTTCGACCCAAAATTGATTTTCTTATATTTACGAAAAACGAGGGTTTTTTCAATGAAATTGGTATCAAACCATAATATTTTTGCTAAACAAAGACATTTAGACTAAAATCTAAAAGAAAATCATGTAAATAAAAAAGTAAAATTTTTCACATTTTTTACGTAACCACTATCAGCAGTGGTCCAATGTCGATAAGGGTCATTTTTCAGTCAAAACTTTGAAACTGTCTTACAGACGCTACAACAGCCGGATCAACTTAAAATATTTTTTGTTGAATTCCTTGCATAAGAATCTACCCATTTTACATGTTTTTACATACCTACCTTGTCAGGGGCGCACCTGAAAAATAAATGAAAATTAATTTTTTGCGACCCACTTTGAAATATTTATAAATGACTGAAATTTTATTGTACATAACTAAAACTGATATCAAAAGTTACACCCATGTGGGCTCTTTATAAACTGCATTAACAAACATGTATAAATCATAGTTAACAAATTTTATAAATTTAATTGTGAAATTTTCCTGAGCAAATACCGCTGCGATCGGTATATATTTTTTGATAAAAAATTAACTTCGGTCTTGCGGGTCCAGGCAATCACGTCATGCTATAAGCAAGACATAGCACCATGTAAATGACGTGATGAAAACCCCGGGGGGGTGGCGTAAAAATTCTAAATAATTTTTGAATTCTGTAAATAAAACTTTCCGAGCTATTTTTTAGACAATTTCGCGGGCGCGAACGCGCGATAAAAACTCTCTGTGATTGGCTCCCGGAAATAAGCCGGGAGGTATTAAATTTGTGTATAAATTAAACTTCCGTCGGCGTACAGATTCATTCCGTTCTGTGCTTTATACGCCGTCTGGACCACTTCTTCTGACTTTTACTCAACACCTCTGACCTCTGCTCTACCTACTGTTTTTGGATTTTGGAACTTCAACTGGACTACCTGCAACCGGATAATTCACTTTTGTGAATATTTAGAACAACCACTGTCAGCGGGTTTACGATTACCGCTGTACAGTCTTGGTCTGTTCTACGAGTCAAGTACGGGAGACCTGCGCATCATATCTTCGCGTATTCTGTACGGAACAACTGGTCCTATCGAGCCGGGGATCCTGTACGACGCTCAAGATGTCGCAGTCTGGAGAAAGACCTGGACGCATGGAGGAAGACGACTTCTACCAAGGGGAGCCACCGGCCTCAGAGCGGACCCGTTCTGTGTCAGACCGTGGCTCTTATCGGTCATCCACGACCGAGGACACCATCCGACGTCTGAGGGACGAGCTGCGCAGGGAGCGCCGCCATACGGACACACTGGTCCGTATGCTTGAAGCCAACCAGCAGCAACCGCGGCAAGCTAGCCTCACTGGAGCGAGGCTGACAACCACTGCAGCGGCCGGCATCTCGACGTACGAGGACGTACGCCCACCTGAGGGCTCTCGTGCTGGAAGCCGGACGAGAGATGATGGCCCTGAAAAGGGACCGACGTTCGAGAACCAACATCAACCTGGACCCCCAGCTATGGGGCCACCCGGGGCAGGCCGGGACAACCATGGTGACCCTGCAGGGCCCCCTTTGGATAGCGCCATTGCCAGGCGCCCACCCAGGGGTGCCACCGTCACGACATCCGAGGAGGACCGGACTAGGCGGGCTTCCACCAGCAGTGCCGTGCCAGAACCAAGCACCTTCACCAGGGAATGGGTCCTCAACCAACGGGACCCAAAGGAAACCCTGACTACCATCATAGAGGAGGTGCTTCAAAAGAATCGACAAGCCGACACCACAGCCCTGAGCAACCCAGCTGCTCAGGTATCAGCAATCCTGGCGCGGCAGTCAGGAGCGAAGGAGCTGCCCAACTTCAGTGGAGATGCATACGACTGGCCAACTTTCTCCGCCCAGTTCGAGCAATCGACAACGCTGTGCGGGCTGTCCACGGCGGAGAACCTGATCCGTCTGCAGTCTGCCCTGAAGGGCCGAGCTCGTGAAGCCGTTGCGCCGCTACTGGTGGACCCTAGCAACGTAGCTGAGATTATGCAATCATTGCAAGATCGCTTCGGGAATGCAGCCGACATCATAGAAAGTATGTTGGAAAAGGTGCGCCGCCACCCCCCGATACCTGCGAACGCACCAACGGACGCGCTGAGCGACTATGCCATCACAATACGAAATGTGGTGGCAACAGTACGAGGTTTCGACAACAAATACCTCACTTCACCTCAGCTACTAACAGAAATGGTAGAGAAGCTACCATTGGCGGCGCGTCTAATATGGCTGCATAACCGAAGAAACGATTACGTGAACGTTACAGTGAAAGACTTGTCGGACTGGCTGTCCGGCCTACTGCGACCAGCTCAACATGTAGGTTGCCGATCAAAAAGGGCGATCAACCACCGCGGAGGACAGGTCCACCATATGAGCGTGGACAATGTGGACGAGGAGCGCCGCCCGAAACCACGGCAGGAAACGTGCCCAGTGTGCCACATGACAAAGCACCACCTGGCTACGTGCAACACATACCTGAAAAGACCCCTGCCAGAACGATGGAATATCGTGCGACGAACGCAGGTATGCTGGAATTGCCTGAAAGAGAATCACCACTCATCAAGATGTACCAGCAAACCATGTGGTACCAAGGGCTGCCGTGAACCCCACCACCACACACTACACGGAGCAAGGCACCACAACCCGCCGCACAATGGAAGGCGCGGTGGGAGATTTGGACCATCAACTGGAGGACCGGCGCGCAAGGCGCCAAAGGCTGGCGGCCCAGGTGCGACGAATGCTGCAGCCGCCGCACCAGCAACCAGTGATACAGTGGGCCTGACGAGTGGCCAAGGAGGCAGACAATATGTCTTCCTCAAAGTTCTTCCAGTGGTGGTGGGTGGCCCCCGCGGGCAAATAAAAGTGCACGCGCTTCTCGATGAGGGTTCGACGGTTACCCTCATCGAGCAAGAAGTGGCCAGTGCCGTCGGGGCCAAGGGACCGGTTCGTAGTCTGCGCATACATGGCGCGAGTGGAATGTGCTCTTCAGACAACCGGTCCCAATCAGTGAGTGTTACCGTACGCGGTGACGGGCCCGAATTCCCGATGAGGGCGAGCACGGTGCGTAGGCTCGCTCTCCCCTCACAGTGCGTGGTGAGCAATAGGCGCGTACCGCGAGGTGAGGGATACGCCAGTGTGAACGAAGTGCAACCGCAGCTTCTGATCGGGCAAGATCACGCGCACCTCATTGTGTCAAGAGAGGTGAAGGAGGTGCGCAACAACGGTATCCAGTCCCGCACGGCCCTAGGATGGGCCACACACGGCGTATTCGGGAGCGATATCCACAATAGTGCCGCAACAGTGTTGGCAATTGCGGGTACGGTGTCTCCAGCAACCGACAACTCTCTGGAAGGACTAGTTCGCGAACATTTCGTTGTGGATTCGCTGGGAGTAAACACCGCAGCCCGCATCAACAAGGAGGATGCGCGGGCCGCCGCTATTATGGAAGCGACCACCCGGCAGCTGCCCACTGGCCAGTGGGAAACCGGCCTCCTATGGAAGCATGACAAGAGAGTGCTACCAGAAAGCCGCCAGTGCGCTGCCAACCGCCTGGCTGGCATTGAACGAAAAATGGCGAAGGATGCGGCATACGCGGGGGCATACAGGGCCAAAATAGAAGAATATATAACCAAAGGATATGCCCACCCCCTGTCGCCGGCCGAGGAGGCCGGCATGAATGGAAAATTCTACCTGCCGCACTTCGCCGTTTTTAATGCTAATAAACCAGGCAAGATACGAATTGTCTTTGACGCGGCAAGCAAATGCCGCGGCGTCAGCCTCAATGATGTACTAATAACCGGGCCGGACCTGCTCAGCTCTCTATTGGGCAGTGTATTCCGGTTCCGAGAAGGAAAAGTGGCGCTGGCAGCGGATGTAAAAGAAATGTTTCTGCGAATAAGAATCCGAGAAGCGGACCAGGCAGCACAATTATTTTTGTGGAAAAAACAGGGCGAGCCGGAACCAACCACGTATCAAATGACTTCAATGCTATTCGGCGCCACGTGCTCGCCCAGCAGTGCCCAGTACGTCCGCAACCGGATCGCAGATGCCAGCGCCGCGGAATTTCCGGCTGCCGCCAACGCGGTACGACGAACATTCTACATGGACGACTACCTCGACGCAGTGGATACCTCAGAACAAGCAATAATGAGGATGAGGCAAGTGTCCGAAATACTGCGTCGAGGTAACATGCAGCTGGTGAATTGGGCCTCCACCAGCAAGGAGGTCCTGGAAAAGATCGATCCAGCTATAAGGGCCGTAGAGCCAATGAGAATCATTGGTGAAGAAACAACGACCGAGAGGGTGCTCGGGATAGCGTGGGAACCCGCCTCCGACAAATTTGTGTTCAAATTTATCAACTTACCGGAGCTAACGGAGGCGGACCGCCCGACCAAACGGCAACTGTTAAGCGCCGTACTGAGAATCTTCGACCCGATTGGCTTCCTAGCCTGTCTACTGATCCGGTCGAAGATACTGCTTCAAGACGTATGGCGATCCAAGGTC